>JAYMSZ010000212.1:0-24132 GCA_036897665.1 Pelargonium citronellum
GTTGCTGGGAACAAATAGGAAATGAAACTAGATTGTAAAAAAAATGCATGTTTGATTTAGAGAAAATTAAATTTCAAAAAAAATGTCAGTCAAATTTTGAAATGTTTTTTTTAGGTAGCCATGGTTGCAAGGAGGAGAAGGAAGAAGACGAAGGTAGAATTGTAATTGTATGGATGTCGACGTGGCAGGTCTACGTGGCAAAATAGGCGACGTGGCAAGAGGCAACCGGCTACAGCAGGTTACGAGTAGTAAGTTATAAAAAATTTCAAGTCTAAGGATCACGACAGCTAGAAAACAATTGTAGGGGCCAACTCTAAAATGTGAACGAGTCCAAGAGGTCTGGAACCATTTAATCCTTTAAATAAATATAAAATATTGTTAAACATACATTTTTTTGTGTAGGTAACATACACTTTGTATTTAATAATATTAACTGAAATTCTACAAGTATAACACTTTGTGTTTAAAATCTATACTATAGTATGTTAAACTTGGTGAGGATGCACTAGGTAATGCCACTACACCAAGTTTAGCAATTTGGAAACTTCTCATTGCATAACTCTTCATATCTCATAAGTTACAATTTGTCACACTATTAACTAATAATAATCTCTAATAATATTAGCTATAACAATCACTATATATATATTATCTATACAACAATAGAAGAAGACTATTTATCTATATGCTTTAGCTAATAAGAGTTCAAGTAACTAAAAGGTCATAATCATTTTCTTTCTTCATTTATAAATTCCAATGCACTTCATTCTTATATTCATCTTTTCTTCTCTTTTTTGTTCATCTTTTCTTCTTTAAACTAAATTGCATAGTTCTCTTCAAGTACATGGCAGAGTAGGTAACAATTTATCATATTTTTCAGGTTTTATTCAGTTATTTACGTGTTATCATATATTGTAAGTTTTTTTTACAATTATAATTTTCAATGATGTTTTTTTAATGATATGTTCTCTCAATCTCTTATCAAAGAAACCATAAAATGTGATTATTATAACCATTTTAGTCACTTGCCTAGCATGTTATCAACCATTATAGCATATCATTTTTGTTTTGTAGATTTCAACACTATTAACAAAAGTTATAGTTGGACATATTATTGTGCAAGATCTAGAAACAAAATTCATTAAGGGAGCCAACATCAACATGCATGAGTTCAATACATATTGGTATTCTATAGCTTTATTTAGAATGTGCAATTTTGGGTCATGAGATTTACTTATGATTGAGTTATTTATTAACTACTTATATGAAAAATAAACAATTCTCTTTAATTATTTATTTATAATTTTTAATACCTATCACATTCTTTTCATAATCTTTTTCTCTTCTTTAAACTTGCAAAATTACTAATTAATTGGTAACAAAAAAACTAGCAAGTCATCAATTTTTTATAAGGATTTTTTTTTTAATTTTATACATGTTATTATATTGTATGTTTATCTTACTAATACATTTTTCTCTTATGTTTTTTTTTTTACAGATTTATTTGGAAACTCAATACAACTCATTGACAAACGAAAGACATGGACATCTCATTTTTTTCAATGACAATATGAAAGTCAATATGCAATCAATTCATAGGATCTATTGTGGTCTATTTTTAATTGTAAATAGTTGATATTTTATTTTTTAAAATTTTGTAATCATCCAAATAATGTAAAAGTATATGATTGGATCATTTGTTGTATAACGTAATATAATGAATGTCATGTTATTGTTATATAGTTATTATTTTTTTCATAAATTTATTTTCAACGTTTATTTGTTAAGTGGTTTTTATGATGTAGCACATATAGAGAAAATAATTTGAATTGTAATAATTTGAAATTTTCTCATCACAACTAATGTTTCTTCATTTATTTATTTTGTTCACTTTCTGTCATATAGTTATTTTATTATAGTCTTTTCAATTTCTACAAAATAATTACATATGAATGTCACATACTCACATTATCAATATTAATTATTGATAATATTGAATTTAAAAATAATTTTTCAATTAAATTTGTATCACTTCATATTCTATCGGTTACACATAATTATGCATTAATAATATTTAGCATGGGCATAATTAATATATACGTTTATTGCTAACATTTTAATGTGTTCTCTTTATTTTGTAGGAAAATATAACCTACTTTATTAAACACTAAAGCTAATTTATTATATGAATATATTAGAAAAAATTTACTTATAAAATTTTTATATTATTTTTGATAAAAGATCAAATTAATAAAATTTTATTATAATAAATATTCACTAATCCGTGGAACGCACGAGATAGTTTATTAGTATGAGTTAAATTATATGAAAAGACAAAAACTTTGTGTATTATAGAATTTAAAAACAATTGAAAGCTCCACTACAATAGGTTTATATTTTGACAACTCCTTAATCAATAATTTATAAACTGTAAACTAATAGTAAAAAAGTTGGTCAAAGTGAGCGAATCTGCAAATAATGAGAATGAGCTGGGACGTTTCAATCCTTAGTATTTTATATATTTGATTTTCCATTGTTTGTGTCACTTGAAAAAGAAAGAGAGCTCATTCCATATTTGCCAGACAAACAATCTCAAAATTCCAAATTCAACGGCTGGTGTGTATAGAATTTGGGTTCTCCACGCTGCCCAGAAACACCAAAACTAGAACTCGTCATTATTGAGTATTGATAGGTCCTTTCCAACTCCCAAAGGACTCTCTTTTTTCCACACTCTCTTCCATTCATATGAACCCACAACCTTCATTTTTGCTCCCACCCGCAATAATCTCCAAGTGGGTTTTTGAGAATTTAGCTGTTTTCTGAATTGGGTTTTCTCTGGAAAACAGTTTTGTCGATTACAATGATCAGTGCCAAGGAGTTTTGGACGAAGAAGACACTGATTGGTCTTGGGTTGGGCCAGTTTCTGTCCCTTCTCATCACTTCCACAGGTTTCACATCCTCTGAGCTCGCCAGGAAAGGTCTGTTTTTTTATTTCAATCTTCCAGTTTTGTTGTTGTGTTTTGGGCTTTGTATAATATTTGAGTATTGACCCACAATTGCATGTTATTGTTCATGGAATTGGGGTGTGGAACAGTTTTGTTCTTTGATTTATGGTTGTATTCACAGGTTCTGGGAAAGCCTACCCAGAATGGGAAGAGAAGTTTTTTATATTTTATTTTTTAAATTTTGAAAAGAGGGAAGCTTTTCCTGAATTCTGATATATGATACTAGTCTTTATTTCCCTTTTCCTGACTTTGTATAGATTTTGACGATTGATTGTTTCGTTTGTAGGAATAAATGCACCAACTTCACAGTCTCTTCTGAACTACATTCTGTTGGCAATTTTTTACGGAAGCATCTTGCTTTATCGAAGGAAACCACTCAAGGTTATTTTCTATTTTGCATGTTTTTTTTCTTTTTCTTTTCTGATTATTGTTAAGGTTGAATTGCAACAATTTTAGATGCTGTAGTTCTAGTGATGGAATAATTAGTGAATAGGAAATGAACATAATAGGAGGATGGCTATAGCATAAAATATGGTTATGTAGAATTAGATATTTACCATAAAAAAATGGACAGACCTCCTTGATTTGTGAAGTTCCTTCAGTGAGGAAGTGATTTTGATTGTTGCTTGGTGGTTGGGGCATCAATTATGTGTCTCTATCCCTTGGGAAGTGTGCCACCTGGTGTAGGTGAAAAGTGAAAGCGATAGGCAATTGGACCATCTTAATTTCAATGGAAAACTTAGATAATTGTTTATATATATAGTGCATTGACAGTTAACATGAACAACAAATGAACATTCTCTGTATAGTATCTACTAGTATTCACAGTTTGCTTTCACATGTTTTTTTTCTTCTGTTTTTCTTTACAGATGCATAACACTATCTCTTTCTTAAAATAATGCAGGCAAAATGGTATTACTATATACTTCTTGGATTAGTAGATGTAGAGGCCAATTTTCTTGGTGAGATCTTGTTGTAAACATTGTTATTTATCTCAACCTAATGGGTTGTTTACTTTTCTGCCAATTCATTATTCTTTCATTTATTACTCTTTCTTTCTTCTGAATAAGAGTGCAGTACATAAAATAATTCTTTCATTAAACTTGTAATTTGATATTTGTCAAACTCTGACGTTGTATCTGTTGAACTATCCAACATTGAGAAAAATGTGTAGCTAATAACCTTTGGACATACTACTTGGACCCTCCACCTATCAATTTAGGCTTTTGGGTTGAAGTAAAGTTTAACATGGTATTCCAAATTGTTTCTGTGGGCTGTCTGCGAGTTCACTGTTAATTCTAGTCCATGTGCATGGCCAATTGTATTGCCCAGCCTTCATGTGATGTGGGAAAGTGTTGAAGTATCCCACATTGAAATATGCAAAGCTAATGATCACTTGATATACTTGTTGGCCCCTCCGCTTATAAGCTTAGCTTTTGGGTTGAAGTAAAGTTCAACAATATCTTCTCACTGGGGATTTGATTCAGCTATCTTAATTGATCAATTTAGTGGGCTTTCAATCCTTGTCAGTTTTTGGTTGACTGCAACTTTTCATTCTATCAAATAGATTTGTTAAAGCTGTTGCATTGTGATATTTTCGTTCTTGCTTATGGCTATTTATTATGCGTTTTAAGTTATACGCAATTGATTTATGAAGCCAAATCACTTTACTGTAAGTTAGCTAATCCTCATTTTCAAAGTGCAGTGGTGAAGGCCTATCAGTATACTTCCTTGACAAGTGTCATGCTGCTGGATTGTTGGTCAATACCATCCGTCATGCTCCTTACCTGGCTATTTTTGAAGACAAAGTACAGATTTCGGAAAATAACTGGTGTAGTTGCATGCGTTGTTGGTCTAGTTATGGTTGTTTTCTCCGATGTTCATAGAAGTGACAGATCAGGTAAAATATATTATTTCATTACTTCTCCACCTTGCATGTAGTTGCAATTCCTTAGCATGCCCATCACTCATGGCATTCTGGCTTCCACCTCATTCGTGTCCTTTACATTAATTGCATGGGCTATATTTTTCTTTGAATGGACAGCTAACCATTTTATGATCTAATTTCTTGCAAAATTACAAGTTCAATCTAGTATTGCATACGATGTTATAGCAGGGTCTTGGATGTACTTAGTAGTATCATCAGTATTATGTCACACAGCCAGTATCACTTTTAATGCGTTACGTATTATTATTTGTAGGAGGGACTAATCCTCGTTTAGGGGATTTACTTGTTATAGCTGGGTCTTCGCTTTACGCCATCACTAATGTCAGCGAGGTAAGCTTGTTTCTTGTTTTCACATTTTTTCCATGTAGAAGGTGTTAAACCAAAATAACTTTGATATCGTCATGGAAAAGTTAATACCCGCCTAGGTTAATGTTGATTTCAACAAACTGGTTCCCATGACTTCCCATTTCTTGAAATTCCAGCATTTCCTGTTCATTCTCTTCTTCTTCTTCTTCTTCTTCTTCTTCTTCTTCTTCTTCTTCTTCTTCTTCTTCTTCTTCTTCTTCTTCTTCTTATACCAAGATCACAATGAATGATCTAGAGGGGAGGAGATATCATTCAATATGTTGTAATTGTTTGCTCATCTTCCAAAAAGTGGTGTTGATATTAATCTTATTAGCCTCCTACTCCTTACAATAGCCTGCCATTATATTATTTTCCAACTTATAATGCCTTTTATTATAACTTCTGATTTTTATTGATAAATTGCATGTACGCAAATACCTGAAAAATCAGATTTTTTTTATTCTTCTGTAAATAGACTGTTGGTGTATGTGTGTTTGCCTATGTTTTATGCTATAATTGCGTTCTTATCTATATTTTAGCAAGTCAATATTTTCTCTATTTTCTGCAGGAGTTTCTTGTGAAGAATGCTGATAGAGTTGAACTCATGGGTATGTTGGGCCTTTTTGGTGCTGTGATCAGTGCTATCCAAATGTATCCTTGATTTGAGGATAGACTATTTTCTGTTGTCTTTTATCAGCTTAAATTAGCCCAGCTGTTCTTTGAATGTATTGCATCTCTTCGAATATCGTTGTTTAGGGAAACCAGATCTGTAAACAAGTGCCACTGTGCTCTTATAGTTTATCAATGTGTGGTTTGATGATTTCGATGCTATAATAATTTAAAGAGACCATGCCACTAAATATATGGCTCTATTACCCTGTCCTATTTACAATTCCATTTTCAGTTTGCATTCCTTGATAACATCTGTAGAAGCATACTTGAGCGTGGTGAGCTCAAATCTATTCACTGGACTGCTGGAGCTGTAAGTATCTCATGCCTTCTTGTCTGTCTTTGTGCACAAGAATTACTACCATTTTGCAACTTGGAATCTATCGAATAAGCAACTTAAATCATGAGGTCAAGGAGAGTGGAAAAGTAGTAGTAATGTATTTAGGTCATTAAACCTTAGTAATACTCATGGAATCAAATACTTGGACAAAGTGAGGGACTGAATTTCTGTATTAGCTTCCCAACCAAGTGGTAGTTCGACCATGATTGTTTCATATGCATGGGTGACACTTACAAAGCTTTAGTTTGGTCTTTTAATGTTATCATATGTGAGATTTCTATGTTTTCTTCATATCTACTGAATATTATGCTGCTTTTGTTATTGATTTCAGGCTCTCCCCTTTGCTGGATTCTCAGTGGCTATGTTTCTGTTTTACTCATTAGTTCCTATCTTGCTTAAGGTATGACTTGTAGCTCTGTAGGCTTTGCATGCTTGTTGTTTTGTACATAGATGAAATTTCCAATTATGAAGCACGGTCCACACGAGAAATGAAGGCCATGAAGTTGGAGTTGAAGAAAAATGGTTGACTGAGCTACCATCTTTGATTACATAGAAATTATAATATAAGGCTCTCATACGATGTTAGTAATTTTAATATTCCACGGGCATTTTTTTTTTTGGTTTTGCACTGATAAGGTCATGTTGTCCTCACAGATTAACGGATCCACAATGCTAAACCTCTCGTTGCTGACATCAGATATGTGGGCTGTCTTGATTCGCATCTTTGCATACCACGAGAAGGTCTGTGAGCTTGCTGTGAATATACCATCTATTTTTTCACTTCATATTTCTAACCCAATTTACAAAAATATGAGTTGCGAGAATTTGAAATTTGGGTATCTGAATGCTGTTATTTTATCTAGGTTGATTGGATGTACTTTGTGGCTTTTGCGGCTGTTGCTGTTGGGCTACTTATCTACTCAGGGTAAGTTTTTTTTTCCAGCTATTTTTTTCTCCTTGTAGTTGGGGATTATAGAGGGAATGGTACATTCGTTGACGTGAGTTTACTCGAAGATTGAGGTCAACATTACGCCTCCAAGTCCATTAGGCTTGCAATTGTATCCAAGTAATGTGGGCATGATTCTTTACTCTGGTACACAATTTTGGATTGTACTAATATTTAGCCTTTGTCAAGCTGATGAGCTGGCTCGAATCGCAATACTGCTGCATGAACCTTAGATTCGACGAGCTATTTGAGCTTGATGCCAGCTTCTACCATGTTAAAGCTTTAACAACCAATGTGCTTCTCACAATTCATCTGTGGTTGGTCGCAAGTTTGTATATAGAGGGTGGAGGACAAACTAACGTTCTTAGGGACAATGGTGTGAAGTTAAACTAGTTTCGCAAATGCAGAATGTGAAAGAAACTAGCATCCTATCCTCCATATTACTTTTATCTGATGCATGCATAATTTTGTTCGCAACTCATCTCCTTCATGTTAGCAACCGACGTCTATATAATACTGTCTCCTCTAATGCAGGGGTGACAAAGAAGAGGATCAAAACCGTGCTGATGTTGCTGACGAAGATGCAGAACAAAGCAAGCATTTTGACGAGGAGGCTGGGAGCTCAAAAATGGGCGAAAGTAGCAAGGCGTAGAAATGCATAGCATAGCGGCTTCATTGCTTGGACTTTAGAGAATGAAAACAAGAACTTAGTGGAAGTTGTTGCATGTTCATGAGTCAGCTCTGGAGATATAGGGAAGGGTTCTTGTTTCATATTTAGATGCTCTGCAGAGATGTTGAGCATAGCATGGAATGTTACTGGCTTACTGCCACTGAAAATACTCTAATTATATCCATTAGTTTTGATTGAAATTGGTACAATGTCTATGATAAATTAAATTAAAAAGATTTTGATTAATTACAAAAGATGCCATACAACATTTTTATCATTTCCATCTTAGAAGAAATAGGAGATGCCTCAAAACCATAGCATGCACAACTTATAATTGTTATTATTAATATGACCTGTATTATGGGAAGCTGAATCAATATTCAACAATTTGATGAGTGGGTATTGCAAAACCCACCACTCCCTTGTACAGGATCCAACTAATTTACAAAGATGCTACTACAGTACAGCCAACAAAACTAACTTTGAGCCTTTTATGGTTAAAGTAAATAGAGGACCCTTCAGGTTGACTCAAGCCCGAACCTTATTTCGATAGGTGATGCTACTCGTACAACTACTGATGACAAAAAGAAATTAATGTTTACTACGTCCGTTACTGACAGTTTTCAGTTTCTTTCGGCGTGCACGCGGGAACAAGAGTTGCTGAATCTGCTTCTCTGCTGCAGCTTCTGAAGTTACCTGCAAATACATCATGTGCATAGATTGAGAATGTAGGTAGCAATAACGAGTTCATTGGCGTGACAGAGTATCGAACTTAGTCTATACTTGACATGATTAAAGCCCTAATCCCATACTATTCAGCACTTTTTGTTAATATATTTAAACTATTTTGGGTAAATGAAAATAAACATTAAACAGCATTATTACCCGAACTTTGAAGGGAAATCGATGAGTGCGTATTTCCGTCCCAGAGAAAACTCTAACATCTATGCCGAGACTATCAACACCTATCAAATTAGCTCCCTGTACAGCCAAAGAAGCTGATCAGAGACTCAGAGGTCTGTTTATACGAATAGTAGAAAAAACAAGTATGGCACACCATAAATTTCCCAGAGTAAGAAGTACATTAACAAAACAAAATTTCACTACAAGATTCCATATATATATATCTTAAAAGGCATGTACTTTGCATGTGAGTCGAAAATTGAAAGCGTATCGACAACAGAAATTCAATTCTCTGAAGAAGTTGAATAGCTTTTTCAAATAACATTCTTTTACGGTGAGCAGACAACCACCCCTCTCAATATGATCAAGGCTGAATGCAACCATAGCAACTTGAAGCTTGAGATATCACTTTTTTTTACTTCTAAGACTTGAATAACCCAGTAAAGCCTTAATCTCTACCAGGTGTCAGCTACATGAATACTCTTTTTCCTCCCACCTCTCCCAACAAGATTCGAACCCACAACCTCTACTAGAGAAGTGTGTGATGCTTGAACCATTAAGCTGTCCCCTTGGGGTCTGTTCCTTTTATCCTTGGATCAAGTCAACCCCTTGCACATTTGTGGTTATTTTGTTCCATATATGCACATTTTCTTCTCAACTTCGACACTTAAACATGATTTCTGTATAATTCAATATCATGCTACCAAATGCTATTGAAGCTCATTTTCCTTGATCATTTCAACATTAGTCAATGGAATTGTGAAGGACTTGTAATGAGCTAATGACCAATGAAGCACAGATATTGAAACCTTGCACTTGCAGTCTTGAGCAAGGCATATTCAGATTTGTAAAATTTTGAACACTGGTAAGATCTTTTTTAATGGCAATGATGCTTGTCGACTGCTAAAACAAAAGAGCTATATTGTATCTTGTACAGGAAAGGCAGTGAACATATTCAGACATGCTTGAATTTCAAACTTTAGATAGAAGAAGATACTCAGAAGTAGAATTGGGACTGTAAGGTTTCTATGAGTTATGGAGTAGCTTGTCAAGTGTTTATGTGTGTTGTTAATTACACAAGTCCATGTCAGCTTCTATATGCACATAAAAGAACCATAATTGTGACTAATGTGAAATAGTTTTGCTCTGAGGAAGCCATCAAAATCTGCACATTTACTGAGAAATATGCTTTGATCAGAAAACATGTAACAAATGACAGAGGTAGACATCATGCGAAAAAAGTATCACAAGAAATTGCCAACATTAAGGTGCCCAACAAATAGAATTTCATGCGAATTTCTACAAATAGGGGACAGCAAACAAGAATTTCATGCAAAAGGACAGAAAGAGAGAGGTATACCACACTGAAACTATTTTTACCTCAACATGGAAACCCTTCTTTTTGCAAAGAGCTTTAAGAGCAACATCACAATTAACTCCCTTTTCATTAAATCGCTCAACTATTGCTGGAGTAGAGTGTAGAAGAACATCAGCCTCTGCATCTTGAAAATCTTGTAAACTGATAACAGACTGCATTATTCAGAGAAATGCAGAATTATATTTAAAGTTGGTAGAATTTTTTATACAACGATAATTAGGTCAAAACAGCGGAACAAAGTTAAGCTGTTATTCAAGTAAGAGTACTGTCATTGTGACAGTTCTAGAAGTATTGTTTTGGGGACAACTGAAAGACCAATTTAGTTCATCTTCATCTGCACTATATAATTAATAATCACAATTGGTTTGACAAAATCCTTCAATATTACAGCTCAATAAGGATAAATAAGTCAATTTAGTAAATATGACCATGGATAGTGCGATATACGTGCCTGAACACCATACACGGAGAATAGATCTACTCTCATAATCTCCAACCTGTAGAGAGTAGAGCTAAGTTTGTTTCCTTCACTTCTGGAATCAAAGCCCAAAAGTCCACCATCTTAAACAAAATTTAAATAAAATAAAATAAGTGAGATGGAAAAATCTTGCATGTAACTGAATGATAGATACCGGTAAGTAATAGCAAAATCTTTATCACAAGAACCTTTATATTTCACTTACAGTAGAGGGGATGCATTAGCTGGCTAATGGCTATATAATTAGACAGCAACAGCTTTCTACAATGTTGAAAGAATCTCAAATCTTAAGAATTTTTCCTTTTCAGAATCCAATAAAACTAATGATTGCAACTCAGTACTAACATCATATAGTTGATATAAAATTGGAAAAGTCATTTATGAAACAGGATGTTCGAATGTCATCTCCTAACATGGTTAAATATGGGTTCACTTTATAGGTATTGGTCCAGAAGTCAAGCAGGCCTAAAAATAGTTTGGTGGAGTATTTAGGAAAGATAAGGAAAGAAAAGAAAAGAATAAAATTATATATATGTGTGTGTGTGTGTGTGTGTGTGTGTGTGTGAACATCCATTGGAAGAAAAGTCCCTTAAAATGATCTACTGCTATTTAATTGGTCATTATGAAATTAAGATAAACAAACAATGATAACTTTTCTTTCGACAATGTAAACCTGATTTGACATTCTCCATCAGTTCTGCGGACTTGATTCAGTGAAAGCTAGCCATTCATGTCAATTTCTTTTGAAGATCTCAATATGAAAAGAAAGATACCTTCCAATTCCATGTTGTAGTCATCACTATTTTCACCTTGGAATGGCCTTCTTAAATAAGATTCCTCGTCAGCATAAGCTGGTCTCAGGCATCCCACAATTGAAATGCCATTTGTTGAATGGTGCATTTTTCTCTCATATTTCATATTAACAGCCTTCAAGAAAGCACAAACTCAGTAAATATTCAAGGAAATTTAGCATGATCCATTGATCAGAAAGAAATAACAATAAGACTTACAATTTCAGCAACTTAAATGCCAAACAGATGGCAATAAAATAACAAAAACATGTACCAGCAATTAGAATAGTTCAATAGATCTCAAGAAAAGTAAAGTAAGCAAGAAGACAAGAGATCTAGATATTACAATAATAGCATTAGCCAATAGAATAAAGAATCACGAGTTTCATTGCTTCTAAACATCTGTTTGTCTATTGCTTGAGGAACATGTTCCTCCAGAAAGACAAACCATTCGATCTCTACCATCATCATATATGTTTAGATACAAGCTCTTCTGGCCAGCCAAAGTTGTGTGTGAAGTGTGAATCATGATAAATCAACAAATTAACATAGAGCGGAAATGACTAATGCTTATGGGTAAAAGGAATACCACAGAGGCCTTAGCAATCTAATTGAAAACTTAGCATAATATGAACTGAATAATGCTGGTATTTACAACTCAATGGAAAAAATAATGATCTGTCACCAATATACAACTTGTAATAGGCTGCAAGACCAAAACATACAGAGGTTCTCTGACAGAATTTCTAGTCAGTAAGAACTATGCTACCCAAAAGCCAAATTTATACATCCTCAAAAGGCATTCGCATTTCCCATGATAAATGCTACCTAGCCCCTGAGAACATTCCCCTTTTCTAACATATACACGGCATATTTAAAAAAACAGAATCACTAATCATGTGGTTAGAAGCACCTTCAATAGAGTAAGTAGTTTCATACAATACTATCAACCATGCAGTAATCACCTTTGTCAAGCACTTGGCAAAATAAATTGGATGAATCAAGCCGGAAGTATCTGGCATCCCCCAATCAACTGGAATATCAGACATTTCAGAATCCATAACCTATATAAACAAAAAAGACAGAAAAATCTAAGTATTCCCAAAAATTAAAAAATAGAAACTAAAAAGGAGACAACCAAATTTACTGTAGAAATTAAAAGCACAAGACTACTAACCTCAAAATAATCATCATCAAACAGTAAATCATCAAAACCGCCAAGGTCTGAAATACTATATTCACTAACTGTCCTTCTGTTCTCATATGTGGGGATATCCATTCCAATCAAAGCATTCTGAAATGCAATTGAGAAGTATTCGTGACCTTGCTGCTCAGCCTTGTACAACAAAGGGAAGAAAAGATAGATAGAAAGAACAAGGATACAGGAGACCAGGTAAGAGTATCCTAATGTCAACATCTATGTAGTTAGAAATCAGAATGTTATTTATATCCTTAATATCATCCGATATGTGTGTGTGTGTATATTATAGCTGAATAATGATCAGGAACAATCTTAAAAATATAATACTGAATAGTATTCTCTATCTCAAATAGACTTCTCTATAACATAAAATAATATTGTATAGTTAATGACTTGATCTAATAGTTTTTATCATCAATGTGTCTCTGCACATTTTTAGTAATGCTTCATATCACATATATAATATATATTTTTGGAACCACACGTAACCATTATAACAAAATTTTAAAATTTTAACGGTCAATTTTGACTGCTCCAGAGGCCATCCATCTCTTGTGAACTCGTACATAAGTTCTGTGGATTTCTAAAGAGAAAAGGAAGAGTCATTTTACAGCTGTAGAAAGTAAGTAAATCATTGATTCCTTGCAGTTAAATACTATTATTACTTGGGGAATGGATTGATGTAACGTTCAAGAAAAAGATGTGTGGATTACCAAGACTAGTGAAGGTTGAATAGCATACACCAAAAGTAGGACATCTCACTTACACGTTTTCTACCTATAGTTTCTCCATCTCACAAGGAGAGCAGAATTTTAAAAGAGAGCATATGCTCACCACAGGGTTACTTGCTCCACGGTCTCGCAAGATGTTTTCCCCATCAAGAATTTCAAAAAATATATCTGAAAAAAATATGTATGAGAGTGAAACAATAAGCTTGTTGATATCAACATATGAGACAACCCATGGAAATGGATATAAAAAACAGAAGAGAGTCAACCTCCAAAATCATCAATAACATATGGAAATTCAGCCCAAGACATTTGCTCATGTGGTTCACGGTGAACCATCCCCGGAAAAACCAGCATAGCACTGCTGTTAGCCTAAGGCAAAAAGAAAACTGTGATAACAAGTACTTACAAATATTAAAACTGAATATCCTTGGGCATGCTGCTTATGTTTTTCATACTGAGTGTTTTAATTTCAACAACATGGTCAACCAACTCGTATAGTGGTCTATAAGTAAATAAAAAATTAGCATGCGTACCTCAACAGTTGTTCTGGCAATCTCAGCGGACGTGAGTTTAGTTTCCCGGATCCTTTTAGAACTTTCCAGTTCCTCGAGAGGATGATACCCTCGACTACCAATGTAATTAGATGACTCAGGAAGAGAATCTGAATAATCTGCTGCAACAGAAACCTTCGAAGGACAACGGTCATGTCTGGTAGACAGCCATTGGAATTGTGGTGATCCAAAAAGTGGATTCCTGCATCTAAAACTGACATTAAAAAAGAAAAGAAAAGAATTTTATCAGTAAAACTTAAGAGAGCTAAGAAATAAAAACAATCAACTTCCACGTAAGGATAGCAGTTAAAAAGTTTGAAAATGTGCCCGTCTTGATAAGACTAAGAGAATAAGAGTTCTCTTATTGACACCTAAAGCATTCATACAAAAGAAAAAAAAAATGGACACATGATACCGATTTAATTCAATTATTTATTACCTCCCAGTATTGCAAATTTCAGTTCAAGAATCAACTCATGTAATAACATAATTGAGTGGTTACGCTACAAACTCGTAAGCCACAGAAAGGAAAACCAGCCAATTTCATGCAAAGAAGATAGTTTCTTTTCATTCTTCAAATAAACTACAAGGCACCTTATGCTGGAAATATCAAGAACTCTTCGACTATCGAAAGTGGGTTTGACCCAATTGCTTGTGACCCCATGTGATGTCGAGCAACAAACCCCTTCGGAGTTACATGAATGACAATGTTTAGGACCTGAGAGCAGCAACGTGTTAGAGGAAAAGACAATGAAATTCAAGAACACAGTAATGAAATGTTAAATTCTATTATTATGCTCCATGTAACTGATGTAAGGGTGCCAGCTCCAACATTAAAAAGGTCAACATCATGAGACTTTTACCCTTATATGTAGTTTAGTTTTTCTATCTTCCATCATTTTTTACTTTTACTCTCCAATAAAAAGTGTCTCTAGTGTTCCATATTTATATACGTTGAATTCAGTACATATAACATGTGTTGAATATAGTTGACTATAGAAAGGCTAAAATTAAGGGGGCTATCATAATGGGATTTGCTGTAATATGGGAATTGTGCTGTATAATTAGCTTTGGTAGAATGTATATAAATAGTTTATTGAATCACTGTGAATATACAAGAAGAATTATCTTTTCATTCCTCTGTTCTTCTACAATATACAGTTTCATTGGTTTTCAATAAATGATGCACTCTCCTCAATAAGCTTAAGTAAAAGTATAGTAGTACAAATGGAAATCTTAATTCATAAACTTTTGTCCATCTTCCCAACAACCGAATCTGAAACCTACTTTCTTAAGCAAAAGAGCATGCCAATGCAAAATAATCACAAATGGTTCTGAATATTACAAGAAAACCATAACGAAAATTCTGAAAATGAAATTTTGTCCTTCACATTCAAAACATCCAAAACACAGCTGAAATAAATTATTTCACATTTGACTATCCTGTCAAAAACTTCCACAATTGATGAAAAAGGCTAACATTAACCACCCAAGGCGCAACCTTTTTCTCATCAAATGTAGCTGAAATTTTCAAAAACCTAGATGGGTTTCCTCCAAAACACGAAAACAGAAATGGGCAAAAAAGAAGCAATTCATATATCATACATGGGTCTTCTCTCAGCTCACTCCAATCATCAGATCAAAAGTCAAGGAAACCAAAATGGAAAAATTCACAAACTCGCAGACGCGTCTCTGTTTATCGATCGTCCTAAACAGAGCGTCATCAATGGTTCCATGCAAGACATCAAATTGAGAGCATAAATTTGACATTTCGGTAGCACATCACTGATATAAAAACAAAAGAGAAAATAAGAGAAAAGCGTTGTTACCGAGGGAGAGTGAAGAAGCAGCTGCGATCGCCATGAGAGAGAAGAGGAGGATCAGAGGTTGGTACGGGTTTGGGTTTGGGTATGGGTTCGGGAGTGAGTGAAATTTGCAGAAAATGGTTTGGTCATGGAGATCTCTGTTGTCAGGTCAGGTCAGGGCTCTGTGGCTGTGGCTGTGGCTGTGGCTGTGGCGTTGTTGGAGTTGGAGGCTTCTTTTCTCTCTTTTTGTGTCTTCTATGTTGTCTGCGCATTTCTATTCCTATGGACACAATGCTTCTCTAATTTATGACCCAAGTGCATTTTTGTCTATTATTCTTTGGATATACCTTTTTGTTTTGTTTCAGTGTTTGTTTGGTAACTTTGGTAACTTTACTTCGATAGGAGTCCGAGAAAGCGATTTGATAAAAGATTTTTCGAGAAAATGTTTGGTAAAAACAATTGAAAAGATAGTTAACTCTGGTTTAAAATTGAAAGGAGTTTGAAGAGACGGTTCGAAAAGTAAAAATTGGAAAAATGTGCAAATTTACGGAACGATGAAAATGAACATTATAATAAAGAACAATATTTATTGATAATTTTTTATGAATTGACAAAAATGTACATAAGTGAAAGTCATATCGACCTAGAGAAAAATCAAGTTGACCCTAATAATTTTCATTATACGAGTGAATGACGCTTCAAATAGTCAAGTCGACCTAGAGAATGTTTGGGTTAACTTCTCATAAATAGCTCTTATTCATAAAAAGATCAGGAGCAATTTTATGCTTCATCTCTTTTTAAAAAGAAACAGTTTAACTGTTTGGATAAAAATGTTGATAAGAAATAGTAATATTAAATTGATATTCTATGAATTATAGTTAAAAATGCAAATAACTATAAAAATTTAAATTTAATTAATAAATTGAATTATAGAATAAATATATGAGTAATTAAAAGAAAGATAAAATGACATAAATGTCTTTTACTTGGTCAAACTGACTCTTTTTTAACTGCTCATGAGCTGAAAAATCATAAGCTGGGGGTACCCAGCTCTTTTATTTTAGCTCATCAACAAGTGCTCATGAGCTATTTTAGACGTAACCAAACACTGAAAAGAGCTATTTTGTGTTCATGAACTTGTTTGACCAGCTCATGAGCTAATCCAAACACCCTCCTAATGTTACTCTCTCATCTCTTTAAATCTTCATTTTAACCTTATGCATAAAACAAACTAGTGTAACTTTCACCAAACAACTCTCCTTAAACTTTCACATTTATCCTAATTGGCAATTTAAGAAAAATATATATAAATCCTAGCGTTGATTTGTATAAAATTTGAAGTAAATAACATTATTATTTTATTACAATATTGTTTATCTTTAAAATAAAAATAATCCCAATGAAAATTTATATCTATTCAAGTGAATCCCCTTTTTAATGAGTATCTAGTACGTAGTAAATGCAACCTTGAAAACATAAGTATGATTAGCACTATTATTTTTTTCATAATGACTTCTATAAATTTAGGGGGGAAATTGTTATTTAATGGTTCAGAAAACCAATTCATATGGGTGACAAAGTGGATATACAAATTTAGATACTCGCTTTCAAATTTAAAACTGAAGGCAAGGAAAGATGTTGCACACACACTCGACCAAAATTCAACATATTAAGGCAAACACCGAAAAAAGAGAAGACGGGAATCTATAGCTTTCCTCGAATAACAAAGTCGGAGTCTCATCCTAGAAAATGATTGAGAACCTAGCCTCCAAAAGCAAGAAAAATGAGTTTGAATCTCCGCAACAAAACTTGGGATTCTAGTCCTCCCCAAATGCAACTTAGAGCGTAACGACTCTAAGGTTTGGGTTTAGTTTTAAAATTCATGATTTTGAGTAATTCTTAAAACTCTCTGGATCGAGTTAGCTAGCCTCAATGCTCAAGTTCTATGTTATCCTCAAAACTTCACAGTCGAATTTAGTCTCAAAATTCATGATTTCAAATAAGCCTCAAACTCTATAGTTTGAGTTTAATCTCAAAACTATGGTTTCGAGTAAGTCTTAAATGTGATGGTTCAATTATAGCCATGTTCTAATTAAGTAAGCTTCAAACTTAACAATCCATATTTAGCTTCAAAACTCGCGGTTCCAAATAAGGCTCAAAATCAAACGTTCAAGTTGAACCTCAAAAGTCATGATTACAAGTTATCTCCAAAACTCTAAATTAAGTTCAAAGTCCCTGTCATTAAGTAGCGAAATGATGGTACCGCGAGATTTAGTGAACCCATCATCAAGATCAACTAGACCGATCCTTAACAACAGTCTCATGGACCGGACTGAGATCAACTAGACCAACTATGCACATTCTTATTTTATCAAACTAACAATTTCATAAACTACAACGAAAAGGATATATAATTGATACGTACATTTTAGATGGAGTTATTTGATTAATATAACTCATATTCCCTATCTATAGATGTGCATGTCATGTTGTGTAGTGACTAAATTCCGAATGTAAATAACAAACGTGATGGTCTGGCTTGAATATTATTTGTACAAGAAAACTAATTATTATGAATTAAGCTATGGTTAATTACCAAATAGCCAAATCACAAATACATTATATGAAAGAGTATTTTATAGAAAAAACCCATAATAATAGTAAACTTGAAAACCAATTTACTGGTAATTTGCTAGAAATTTCTAACCAAACTAATACCATCTACTTCATACATAAATATGTATAGTAGCTAGTGATGATCATAAGCATATAAATTGGAACGAATCGTCCATCATCATTTTCCGGAGGTATTATTCGATGGTTCGGGTCCTGACCCTGCATGCAGTAATAGCATAAATATAGTCAGTCCTCGACCGATCCATATGTTAATATAATTACGTATTTAATTGCAATGCAAATAAGTAGTGTTTACCTGTCGGGGCATGAGCGGGAGCAGTTCCAGTCTCAAGGTCGACGTGAAGATGATTAGGAGGATGATGAGGACGATCAGAACACGGACACAAAAGCCACATTAGGACCCGTAAAAAGACCAAAACTAGTACAATTCCCAAAGCCAGACACAGACCAACCCTGGCGTTATGAGAAAGTATACCATGTGCACGCCCGTGCCCATTTTGCTGGACTGGAATAGGAGGAGGAGGAGGTGAATATGATACATACTCCATAGATCTATATATTGCTATTTTAATGTCTATACAATGCTGCATGCAAATGAAATCACCATATATATACACACACACGAGTGGTTTTTAAGTTTTCGTGTCATGTGTTATGTTACCATTAATTTACTTTCTATCATCTGCACGAGGTTTGAAGGAAAAAGGTAAATACCTTACCATGCATAACAGTTAATTTAAGCCTATTTTATTAGTAATTAATAGTAATAATAATCACTTGAGTAATTGAAAAAAGGTAATTTTATTTGTCCAAATATACCATATCTATAGGACATGTTAACTTATTCTTAAAAAGAGTCTGAACACGTTAATGCTTATAAGCTCTACATGCTTATCAACTACTAGTGTGCATCCCGTGCGATGCACGGGTGGCAAAAATTTACAATAAAAAACTATTATTCGTAAAAATATTATTAGTTTGATTTGTATTAGATGTGTGAGTTATTTTTCTTCGAAAGTAACAAAAAAAACTTTAGGTGAGTGGCAGTCGTACAAAAATAAAATTATGAAGCCAAAATCTTATTCTCCAATTATTTGTTGATTGGAACCACCAAAATGAATATCTCATCTATTCTCAAACATCTAACACATGCAAACCAATTAAAAATTGGTTGACAATAATACAAACAAACTTGAAGAATACATATAGTCGTGAACCATTCATTCTAGAATTCACAATTTCAAACCAGAACATAGTTATTTCTTAAAACAATACAATGATCAATGAAAGACACACTCATGTTCAACAACTAAATGGAAAACTTTTCTTTTTGCATTTTGGCCATCGTCTTATCTTTTCCCAATCTAATATTCAATATTTGTGCTATTTTGCAATCTGCTTCAATTTTGAAGCACACACCAACACAAAACTCCATTAATCCACCTGCAAATCCTAACCTAAAAAATTAGACCATATCATTACAAATATCATTCAACAAAGCCATCAAAACAACTCCACAGATACCACGTACCAACCATCCAAAAAATAACCCAACAAATCTGATATGCATCAAATAATCAGAATTAATTGAGCATGTAAAAATCGACATCAAAAGTCAAAACTACGGGAAAAAGAAAAACCCAAATGTCTGGCGGCTTTCACTCCGTTGCTCCGAGTGAAAGCCATGAGAGAGATAACTCAAATTGTAGCTGTGTAGCTTCAACCATTGATAAAGTATGGAAGGTCCAGATCTCATATATGCAAAGAGGATAAATGTATTAAGGAAGATGGTATAACAACAAAAGAATTAAAGTTTCAAGGACAATGTAGTAAAAAAAAGGTAATAAATTAAATTTTAAACAATCCTGAAATAATTAGACTAACTTTTTAAACCAACTAAATTCTGCCATGTGTTATATTAATTTAATATTAATAACAAAATTTCATATGAATGTCACGTGTGTAATTAAATATTTAATAATTATTTTAAATAACACGTTAGCGTCCCTGTCAACGCCATGTCATTGGAGTTAACGGTAAGTTTACTCTAACTAAAGGCAAAGACTTTTTTGGCCCAATATATCAAAGTTCAGGAACCTAAATGGCTTATTCAAAGTACAAAGACTAAAACGGTGACTTTTTTAAAGTTCAGGGACATTTTTGGTCTTTAATCCAAAAAAATAAAAATAAATAAAAAACTGTGTAATTTGCGACATCTTTGTCGCGTCGAAACAGATAAGGTCACAAAAAGTTTACGACAGTTTTGCGTCCACATGGACATCACAACTTGTCAACATAAAGACGTTGCAATTACTATACGAAGAGGACAAAATTGTGACGTTGTTACTTTTACGTGGGCATCGTAAACTACCATTAGAAAAAACAAATTTCGAAAGTTGATTTTAAATATTATGATTTATTCAAATTGAATAATACCAAAATATTTAAAATTTTAATTTAACTCATTCATTATTTTATTTGAATAAATACAAATACTTTCTAAAAAATATATAATTAATTACATATTTGTAGACACCATATCCATCACCGCACGTCAAGCACATCACTATTTGTCTAAGCCCGTTGTACGTCCGCCCTATGTACGATCGTTCACAAAGTCCATTGGCCATGACGAATACTAAAAAGCTTATGAAAACCAACATTACAAAAAAAAAAACTCGCAATCTGTGACAGAAATTTTTGTCACAATCTATTGATTTCTGTTACAAAATAATGTAATTTGTGAAGGAACTATGATAAAATATTTTTGTCATTGTTTGGGCTGTCACAAATGATTGTGACAAAAATTTATGTCACAGATGTGTGTTTGTGACAAAAAAATTCGTCACAGATGTGTGTTTGTGACGAAAAATATAATTTATATCACAATTTGTGACGAAACTATGACAAAAAATGTCACAGATTTTTGTCACAGTTTCTAACTTTTTTTGTAAATATGTTGACAAGAAATGCAAAGAAACACTAGCCATCTTCTACGCCCTTTGTCACGACAACCAAAGAATTGTTGCAAAAACAAGTTTACAAGCATCTTAATAATTGGGTTATACACTCCATCCGCCAAGCCAACTTGTCTTGTATACCCTTTTTCGCGACAATGAGTGTACAAACAGCCTAACTGGGTTGTACACTCTACCCTAAGGAACGTTGGCCACTTTACTCGCGTCCCGGGCATACGAATGGTACCAAAAAGATTATGAGACACGATGGACATGTCCAAGGGTCAAAATCACATCCCTAAGTCATTTTTTCTTCGTCGAACAAATACAATGACATCTCATAAGTCTTGAACCCCAAAAGATGCTTCTCCGTGCGGTATAGACTTCTAGAGACTTCAACGTAAGCCTCAAAGCACGAGGGACATGTCCAAGGGTCAAAATCACCACCCCAAGTCATCTTGGAACTTTTTGCCTCGCTAAACAAACACAATTGTATCTCACAAGTCTTGAACCCCTAGGACGCTACTCCGTGTGGTAGGGACTTTTAGGGAATTTGACGTACGTCTCGAATTACCAGGAACGTGCATAAGCTCTTAGACTCGCCCGACACCCGCGTACAACACGCTTGGAATGCAAAGACCCGGTTCACAAGATTTGAAACGTGGCGAATATTGGTGGTTAGTGTGTGCGTGTGTGTTGGTAAGAGAAAAGGATGATCATATTTTCATTTTAACTCTCTCTCTCTCTCTCTCTGGAAACGCTCTCTAGAGCTATTGTGATTCCGATCAAAATCTTAATCTCTCTCCCTAGGTGGTGCCTCTAATTACCCCGTGTTCATCGTTCTTTAGTAGTGTCTCGCACATGTCACATGTGCATGACTCCAAGGTCGAAACCAAATATACATTGGCCATTGTACATCGACCATTAATATTGAAGTTCAACACTTAGAGCAATTTCATCCTTAACTTCCCTAACACGTGGACAAGATGGAAACAATAATCTAGTGTGCTTGGTTGACCATCAAAAATTGGAGCATCAAACATAAAATCAATGGGCTAAAGACCGGACTGAAAGGATTCGGTCTGGTCTAGTCCACTTTTCGATCTAGCCCAAAACATGCACAACCCTACATGTAGACTGAATAAGAGGGATCGGCTTAAGTCTTACGTGGATAAATAGACTCAAGTCGAGAGTATCACTTGACACTCTTGTCACATACTAGGTTGGATAAGAGATAAATATGAGAATGCATGTGGATAATTGGAGTTAAGTCGGGAGATAAGAATGACGGGTCACTAAATTTAAAGAAAACTTATTCAAAAAAAAAAATCGAATATGTGAATAGGTGAACTAGTATTTAAATGTATAAAAAAACCTCTTATTACGAGGTGATGAAATATTATGTTTGTAACAGAAATCAAATTTGAATAGCAAAAATTAAATATGAAAAATTAACTAACTATACACTAGCTAGCTACATGCAAGTAACACCATATTTTTTTTTGGGTGGCTCCCTTACGGTGTTACTTGCATGTAGATAGCTAGTGTAACACCATACCAATTGCATAATTGAGTTTATAATACCCCACCAAATATATATAGCTACAAATAGTAGTCACCCAATAATACACCATGGTTGAGAGGTATTGGTGGACTACGTGACGTCCCCGAAAAGAAAATCGCCCCACATTCAATTTTACTTTAAATGCTGAAGAGCTTTCTAACAATTGATGTTATTACAACTATTATACATGCTAAAAGGACATTACAAAATGTGATAAATTATGTAAATCCGAAACGAAATACTTACTAAATGTG
Organism: Pelargonium citronellum; assembly: GCA_036897665.1. Lineage (NCBI taxonomy): Eukaryota > Viridiplantae > Streptophyta > Magnoliopsida > Geraniales > Geraniaceae > Pelargonium > Pelargonium citronellum. The sequence goes on from JAYMSZ010000212.1 coordinate 23,174, forward strand.
GTCAAAATTGAGATGTATGTGATAATTGAAATGAAATCCATTATTCGAAGTAGTGTTGTTTTGGGAAACCCAAGGATAGAATTGGTTGTTGACAAAGAATGAAGATGGAATTGCTGCACAAATTCTTTTTGTTATCTTCCAAAAAACACAAGAAAATGAGAAGAAAGAGCAACTAGACATGATTTTGAAGTCAAGGAAGACCTGTCCGTGAAGCCAAGGCACGGCGTGTGGCAAGTCATGGCAGGGCTGTTTCAACTCGCCGCATCATAGACACACCAATCTGCATAAATTATTCTCAAACAAAATACCATTACCAACCACTGACACGGCTCAACACGTCCTCAGCCATCGCCTCCAGATGTGCATCTCGCCGTGTCCGTTTTCATAATTCCAAACACACCTGAAATCACTCATTTCATCATTTTGTGCCCACAATTAAATACCAAATCAAAACCAGACAAGAGATGTTGTTGAAGAACAGATGATTGTTCCATTCAGTCTCGGCAAAAGATTTACATTTCCCGCATTAGAGAGAGAAAAACAGAGAAAAAAAAGGAAAAATCTGTGTTCTACGCAACACACAACACCCACCAACAAAACCTCTAAAAATTTGAGCTTTTTTAGCCCATCATGTTCTCCACTAATTAACCAAACCCATCTCTCTAAAATCTAATTTTTTTTTAGTAATAAATTAATGGGTCTGACTCTGGTTCTGCTCTTCAGGCAGTTCTTGGATTGTTGCTGTTGTCTCTGCTATTCCACTGCGACTCTCTTCCTGCAAATGGTCCTCAACGCCACCACCACTAATCCCCTGTTTCTCCTTAATCTCCACCGATTTCTCACTCAAACCGGCTCCGCAGCTGCTACAGCTGCTGCTGCTGCTTTTCCGCCTCCTCCCCCTCCGCCGCCCTCGACTGCTCCGTGCCCCAATGCAGCCAGGTCCGCGGCCTCTCCTGCCC
>JAYMSZ010000213.1:0-24041 GCA_036897665.1 Pelargonium citronellum
CTTGCCAAAACTTTAATTACAATTTATCAGTTAAAAGGTCTCTATCTAATAACGCAACAATAAGAAAACCGGCTATCCTTTATCTTTATAATCAGGTTATTCCTTTCCAAGGGCATTCTTAGAAATTACATCTTTATATTAAATTTATTATTAAAGAATAGAAACACTTTATAGGAACAAAAAGATAGGGATAATACTAGGCAGCAAATCCTTTTTACCCGCCCCTAAAAGGTTAGCTTTTAAATAAAAAAGGACTCTGAGCTACTTTAATAATTACTAAGTAAATATATAAGTAAAAACCTCCGAGAATCTTTGAGGTAGAACGAGGGCTCATCAGCACAACTGACGTAGGTTCAAGTCGTATTATTCCCAAATTTATTTAAACTTTACCCTGTGCTGCCGGGTTAGTAACCTGAAATTACAATTAGATTCTCTAAAAAACGAGATCCATACAAAGGGCACACTTAGGGATTTAGGAAATAAGTGGAATAACGTAGCCCTGGATAGGGACAACATTATAAAATGTAAATTAGTGATCTTATCTAGAGATTCAATGCTTTACTCTTCAAAATTGACTTCCTTGTCTCCTGCTCAGTCCTTAGGAGCTAGAGCAAACTCTAATATTTTAGTACTTTGCTCTTAAAGCTCTAAATTTTAAGTCTAATGGCTTCAATGAGATATAAAGGCTTCTGATAGGGGCAGCCCCGTATAACTCCCAAGTATCACACTATTTCTTTAAGCCTCTACACCAAATAACTTAAGGAAACCTATTAAAGAGATTTTATTTTAATGGATTACTTCCTTTTTTTAGATCTTTTAAAATCACTTAATATTTTTTATTTTCCAACGGTTTATAATTGTTACTTTCACCTGATATAAATTCCAAAACCCTAGCTTCTCCAAAAGATTTCAGGAATCCTGACTTAGTTAGTTAGTTTTATAACCTTGTTTAGTAAAAACTGCCCTTGGGTTTGTGCTGTATTAAAAAGGCCCTATTCAACAGCCTTCTATATTATAATACTCAGTAACTCTAAAGTTAAAGTTTCTACAATGTCTAATTAGATGGGAAACTCCAAGCTCCGGCTTATGACTGGTTCTAAACAAGATTAAAAGCGCAGAGGAATTTCATTTATCTCTAAAGTAGAGTTAGTAACAGGTTTGTATTAATTTTTAACTTATGGGTAACTAAAAGAAAAGCTATAAAATATAGAATTGTATGGTAGCAGAAAGTCGTGTGAGCAGTAGCAGCATTATACTTAATTACCCCGGAGAGGAAACTTAATAGGTAGAGAGTACTCTTTATACTACGGATGGACTATATAATACTAATTAAAGCTTTTTAATCTGGACTTGCCTACAGTCCCTCGGACACGTTTCGAGAACTCCTAAAAAAAAATTGTGTTGAAGCCCTTATTAGTAGAATACAAACCCTTGCCAAGCGAAAGCTTATGAGGAATCACTTTTTGATTTTAGAAACGAAGGATTTACCGCTAGCTGAATTATAAATACCAAGAAATTCCAAACCAAAAATCTTAACAAGGAGGGTTTTTGAAATCTACTTAGGCATATAATCTTAATTCAATTACGTCAAAGGTAATTCGGGCTCCGCTTCATTTTTTGATAGTGGATAAATGGGTACCTTAAAGGAAGGACTCTATATCAGCGGAAGCAAATGCTATTGCAGTTTTTGATGTTACACGCTCAGAAAAGAGCTTCCTTGTGGAATAATGTGCAGGCTTGCTTTAAAGGAGATTTTAGTACAGTAAACGACTCTACGTCAAGGATCCTTTTTATATTATAATATATTTACTTGGTTGGAAGGGTCTCGTAAAAAAGAGCAGAGTAGAGACTCCTTGCAACTAGTTTTTGTGAGCGGATGCCATAATAGAAATATAGATAGAATTTCACAGAAGATTCCCTAAAGATTTACCCTTTTTCTATCTCAGTACTCATAGAATTATTGCCTTTTCGAAGGAAGTGAGATTCGAACTCACGATACAATACTTATTTTTCTGCTGGTTTAGCACACCGATGCCTTAAGCCATACCTACATTATAGTAGTTATTTCGTGCTTATCTATTATAGTTTCGCTTTCTTTCTATCTAAGAAATTCTATTAGCTCGTATCTTATATTGAACCCCAGTATCTCCCCTATTTAGTCTTAGAAAAACTCTTTAAGAATTCAGGAATTCCCTATACGTAAACGTTGACTACACAAGATCCTCAGGGTAAAGTTTACCCTATAACAGCTACAGAGTTTTTAAAAGGAATCCTTTTTGGACCAAGAATCTGCTTCACTTTATTTGTAAAAATAGTACTTATGCTTTTTAAGGCACGTTTTTACCATTCCAACGTATATAACAATAAACTTTTTAACAGCACTGAAATTTCCTTACAAAAGAATCTAGTTTGTACTACAGGACTTGGTAACTCCTATAAGGAAAACGAACCTCTGACACTGAAGACTTTTTCCTATTTATCTTCAACCGAGCTCAAGTACAGTTTTCATTTAAGTTTGTTGGCTAGCGCATTTCTTTTTTTATCTCAGTTTGCTTTGTATCTTCCTTCTTGTTTTCCGTTCCTTCTTTCCAAAAGTGACAGGATTAAGAAAAAAAAGAACTTAAGTAGAAAATATTCTTAAATAGCTAGATTAAAAAATGAATTTATTTCGTTTGAAAGTAGGAGTCGAACCCATACTAGAAGCAATTTGTATGTTGATTTAGCAAACCAAAATCTTAAGTTCTTTTTTGGGGGGATTTTGTAGACTTAATTAACAATCTTCATTTCATTTAGTGTTTTACCTTGTCTTTTATTCTGAAACTCAATCAGATTGAGGACCATGCTTCAATTCCGAGATTGAAAGTACTAAAAGCCCCACTAATTTAAAAATAAAACAACTTCCGGACCCTTTTCTTGGCATGGGTAAAGGCCAAAAATAAGGTAAAATACATAAGTTAGGTATAGTTAAAAAAGTAGGATTTTTCTTAGTAGTATACTCTTGAGTTAAGAAAATATGATGACCAGTCTTTAAAGAAAGCTTAACTAAAATCTTGTTTAATTAAATTGAAATACGAAAAGCAGTAACCAACTAACTTGCATAAATTCACAAAATTCATTAGCAAGGGAAGGGGTAGCTAACCTATTCACCCAATTCGCTAATCTGATCCTAGTTAGTACACTGCCGGAAAAGGAAATAGAAAGAATTCCTCTTTATACAAACTAATTGGGATTTTCTCTTAGTATTTATTTCCGGTTTGTTGGTCCTTATAATCAAGTTTCGGATTCCTGGTTATATAGACTCTTATATTATCATAGCACACTTAATAAATTAGACTAGTCAGATCAGAAAAAGTTTATACTGAATGCAGTAAACAGTAAGAATCATAATACTCAAAAAGGGTTACAATTAACTTTACTTGGGTTATCTTCTGATATAGTACAAAGTTAGAGGTAAAATCCTAAAGATAGAGTTCTGTTTACTTAAATTTAGAATTGCGGATTTTTAAGACTCGTTTGGACTAAGGCTTATGAACATAAGGATAATAATATAATATTCGTTTTTTTGTAATGAGATTTGTTATCTGGTCAATATATTTCTATTATTAATTATATAAATCGAGTCTAGAAACTTACTAAGTCTAAATTTTTATAGTGGTTTCATCAAACTGAGGACTCTACCTGCCTTTTCTATAAATAATAAAGACACTGGGCTTTCTACGCTCTCCTTTTAAGAGTTAGGTATGAAATGCGAGATAATTAGGAGTATTCTCCATTAAGGAAGGTACGAGCCAATTTTACGTAATTAATCTATCACCTTTACTTTGGAATTCAACTCTTAGAAAAAAATACATGGTTATAGATAAACTAATTCCTTGAAAGGCTGGTTAATCTAAAAATCTCTGTTATTTAGGGATTACATTGCTGGTATATTTAAAAATTTTTATAAGAGTTGAGGTTTATACTATGGGAGCTCAGTAGCTATACTTTTGGCGACTTGAAGGACACCTGGATGTTATTATATATAGGCTTAGGGAGACACCTAGTTCTACAACAGTAATAAGTCTTCTACATATGTGTATAGAACTCTTGCTATTAAATACCTCGCCTTTATATTTCCAGCTATGAAGCGATTCAAATAAGAGTTTTAACGGTGAATCGTAGCCGAGTGGTAGAGCATAAGTATGCAAAACTTACATACGTTGGTTCGAATCCAATCCATTCTTACAAATACTAAGAGTTACTCATAATATGTACTATCCATTACATAACCTTAATATACTAGGGCTTGCTGGAAATGTCTTTTTTTGTGAAGTTTTTATTAACGAGTAAGAGCCCTATAAACTTTTCCGTTGGGGAATATTAAAGCAAATCGTTGTCTCATTCTTATATACTTCATATTATAGTAAAGTATTCGGGAATTCTCCATAAGTAAACCAACTTTACACTGGTATTACAGGATCTGAACCTTTGTCATTTCTATCATTTGATCCGCGTTTTAGTTTACCGAAATCCCCAGTTTGATTTTCATAAGAGGACTTTAACAACCTTTATTTTTGAACATATAGATTAGATTCTAGTATAAATATAAAGATATAACTTTAAATTGAATACATATAAATGATTTCGTTTTATATATTTAGATAGAAAGATTCTGCCCCTAGAATTTAGAACTATCAAGCAAAGTTAGGTTCTGGATAGACAGCGCTAGGGAATACAGGGTTCCTGTCTAATTTTAGAAAAATATAGGGCACGAAGTTGATATGATGGTCATGATGAAATAGAATGCATTATTGTCGATTTCTTTGTATGGAAATTTATTTATCACATAACCCTAGATGGGTTCAGGCAGATATACAGTACATACACGGGTCTTCTTAATTCTAAAAGTAAGGTTTTTACCGATTTATTAATATTAGCTTATTGCATATTTATAAACTATTATTTACTAGCTTTATTCGGTAGACCGAGAGAGTCTTAGTGGTATTCCCCGTATTACTAGTATAGTAGCAAACAAATCAAGGATCTAAATGTTCCAGGGATTCTTTTATATCTTTTTAATAGGCGCTTAATTTACCGGGTTTTTACCTACCAAAAATTTTATAGAGACCCCGGTAATTAGTAAAATTACTAACCTAAGTTTATGTTATCTAAAGTGTCCTTTATTGTCCTAAGATGTAGGAACTCGTCCAGAAAAATCCTTAAACTTTTCCCAGTTCGTACCAGAACTAACAACAGAAAACCTGCTTGCATTCTTGCAGATAAGAAAGAATTTTTCTTTATGTCCGCTCATAATCACTCCCGAGGTTCAGGAGACCCCAAAGAATTCTTTAGTTTTGCTTGAATAAAAAAGACTATAAATTAAAAGAGCTCTTTTTGCTTTGGAATTGCACACTATAAAGTAGATACTAGTCATTAAGAAACCCAGTCTAAACCTTATAAAAAAATACAAAAGTAAGGGTTCGCACTTGAATAAAGAGTAGTACTTTTCAAGATCTCAAGATTTAGAGGGGATTCCGTTTCTAATGGAAGATAATGCAAAAAGATTCTCAGATAAAATTAGGAGACAGGGCCTATTACTAGGAAATAGCATAAACCCCGTTAAAGACTTTACATTAAACTGGAATAGATTTGAGAAAAACATAACAAAAATTTTTCTTTCTTAGCTCGAAGTATAGCAAATCCTCAGTAAATATTGAAAAGGTAATGCACTTCGGAGTTTTGTTCTTTTATTTGGAATTAATTGCGGGGATTCTTAGCTTACTTCACCCGCTTGCTATACTAAATAGGTAAGATTTATGTTTCAGTGTTGGTAAGCATGAGCTGCTTAAAAGGCAGGGTTTTGTAGACTCAGAAACTACTACTTCTTACACTCTCTCTTTTAGATTTATGAGCACTAAACAAATCGAATCAAAAAAGATCTTTCACAGGACAAAAGAATTGTGTCAAAGAAAACTAGTAACTAGGATACTCCAGTGGATTGAATGCTATGAAAAAGCCATGCTGTTTATTATCTATTCGATACCACGCAGAGGTTAAGATACGTAGAGGAATTCTGTCACTTGACGGTTCTACCAAAGATACTATTTCTGAGATAATAACTAGATTTTTTTACAACTACAAAGTCCTTTATTTGGTATGTTCCCCTATGACTACTCTTTAAACTCCTATTATATTAAAGTATTTTTCACACTAAGACAGGCCTTTTATTATTCCACAAGGATATTTACACTCGTTCTTGCAGGGCACTCAAGATTCGCTTTAGGGATAAAACGCTCCGAACAGGAATTAGAATATATTTCTTGTAAGTCCAGAGATACAAAACCCCACTATATAGTTTTTCACAAGCTCAGAGGTCTAGAAAAGAATCCTCGGTTTATCTCGTAACAAAGTTAGTACTTAAATTATATTCTTAATTTCAAAGCTTTATCTACCAATCAGATAAGGATCAATAAGAGCAGTAAAAAAAGGAACTTGAAAGTCCCGACAAGTTGGTATTAACTAAAAAATTCACTGGTATTTTTTTTATTTTTGTATATCTAAAAGCTAGAGTATTGCCAAAAGAGAATTGCCTTAAAAATGCTGTTAAAAGAGAAAGCCGTGAATGCTTTTTATAGGGAATTCGCGGGTACAATAAAATATTGTGAAGGGAATAAACCCTGTTTTACTAAGGAGCCTCCTTGAGACTATGTAACACTATATAACTGTTATTTACAAAGATTTTAATACTTTAGTAAGCTAACCGCCACTTTAAACGTTTCAACTACCCTCCCTTTTTTTTATCCTTTATGAGGAAAATAAATAACCATGATTGGCTTCTATTTTCAGCAAATCGAGCTAGTATGTTAAGAGTATGAAGTTATTGCGTTCTTCTTAAAGACTTTTTCTTTTTTGTCTTAATTGTTAAATTAAAGAAATTAAAGAATAGAGTTCTAAGAGAACCCTCGAAAAGGGGTGCATACATATACTAGAGGTTGCTATAGAATGATAATTAGCCCTACTTCTGCCTTGCTTATAGGGTTTACCCGATGATAAGCTTATTGGTAAACTATACAAAAATGAAACAAAAAAGTAATTTGCGTATATATATATCATTTTAAGCTTTTTCCGATTAGGATCTAAACTTCCAAGTGGATATACTAACGAGAGCCCGGTCCTATTTACTACTATCGCTCCAAATCCGCGTTAATATACAGAACGTGTTTTTCAAAATTTACAGGATTACTGTAGTTTTAGATACGGTAATTGTCATGTAACTGATGTAAAGTAATATACAATTTCCAGATTTAGACATGGATTACAAGAAAAAGACCCTGTACTTAAAAGGGAAGAAAGATAAGCAGGAATTAATTATAGGGATTCTTAAGTAGAAGCGGAGTTCAACAAAATAGGATAAGACAATATTAACCAAAAAGGGCCTATTAGAAGCAGACTTGAGATTTTCTTATTTGCATTCTCATCACCAATGTCATAAATTCAGAAGTTTATTGGAATATTCTATATCATAGAACCCATAGTATAATTGACTCATAGGTTTTCCTATTCAAAAATAGATCTCCTGATAAATACGATCTTCTTTATATGAAATAGGATGCAGAACAAGCGTGCAAATATCGTTACCAATCCCATATGGATATCTAACTAAAGTTATAGTCTTGTGATAATCTATTCCTTTTAATTACATGCATCACAAAACCTTTCTTTTACTGAGATAAAAGTTTCATATATAAATAGGCTATAGGAACCCCATTAATAGTGCAGACCATAGGGACACCCCTTGAGTCAGGAAATGCTATAAGCTACTTTATACTAGTTCAGAATAGAGCAGGTATACTAACTAAATTTAACCTAGATAAAAATTAGGTTTTAACAGATCACCGGCTAACTAGGGAAGGTTTGTTTATATTATAGCTTTGATTTCGTAAGGACGGGGTTGTTTAGACCGAAAGAGTTTTTAAAAAGATATCTTCCTTGAAATGAAACTTTTGGTTTATTTTAACCAAGAAACACATACTAATGATGTAACTGAGCGGACCCCCTTTTTCATTATCTAAATAAACGGGTTTTTAGAAGGATATAAAACAAAGCGCGGCAGGAATTTAGCTGGATTGGGTTGATAAAACTTAGTAGATATTCTCTTAGGGGGTTACCCCTTTTTTTAGGTAGAATCGGTAACAAACCTTGTATAATTATGTCCTTATTAACTAATAGTTAGTACTGCTAGAAGTCCAAAAAAGGGTCTCCTTTAAGAAACCTTTTAAAATAAAAAGGGGGTTGAAATTTAGTTTTACTAGAAAGGTCCTCTTTATCTTAATAGGAAATAGGGCCCTCTTACTGTACTTGGCAACTAAGAAATCTTTTTTTCAGGACTCGTCACTTAAATACGAAATCCCTACCTTTCTCTGCGAATTGTGTAATCTATCTCTTAAAGCACAATAAAGTATCTACCGATCAAGACTCTAAAGTTCGTATGTTAGAACGCTTGTAAATCGAATGGTATGTCGTCGGTTCAAGTCCCAAAGTTTCTCTCCAGATTTATTTAGAAAGGCTCTATTTAGTCATGGATTTGTATTTAGGTCCAGATCCGGAGCTAAAACTTCCTTCCGTTAGTAACTTAGTGTGTAAGGAATCCTCAAGAGAAGAGGCTCCTAAAGAAGTACAAAGGAAGGTGTGTAGATGGGGAAAGGCTAATAGAAGTTTATTACCTATTTGCACTCTTAAGTGTATGAAGGGTTTCAGAAAACTAATGGGAATAGGTTTGTTAGATCGACGTATATACCTTAGAGTTTGATAATTTCCAAGTAAGTCCTGTGAATAAGATCTAAAAAGCACGGGTTCGGGTATAAGGCGAACCACAAAAAAGCGGGACCTCTCGATTAAGGATATTTTATCAAGTAAGTTTAGGATTCAAACTTTTCCCTCAAATTCCCTTTTACCAAAGCTTGTCTTGCTGGTTTATAGTATACTACTGTGATTTTTGTTTACCTACGATAGTCGGAACATTTTTCTATTTCATTTAAGTGACTTTATATAGTATATAGTAGGGGTCACTCTGTGGAAAGAAATAGTATATCAAAAAAATAGTGTATATACGGCTAGCACTAAAATGCCTAGTTAAGGAATACTCTTTACAGCAACTCATCTCATAAAGGGATGATGCGTAAGCGTCTCATTCAAAAATTTAATACTCCTAAGAGAAGGGTTTTTAGGTGGTGTGAAAGCTAATATAATCAAAATAATGAGATTTTAGAGCTAAATTAATTACTAGATTTTCTGTGAGAACTCGGGGTTAATGCATACGAAGCAAGTCACTTTTTAAGTCGAATCCGTAGCCCCTAAATATTAAGCTTTCCTTTTACTTCAGAATGGAATAAAAACTTAGTATAAGCTTTATGAAGAAAATGAAAAAAAAAAATGTCACATTTAATAGAAATCTTTATGAACCGTAAAATCCATACATCACTATAAGTTATTATTTGAAAGTAAAATGAACTCCTTTCAACTACCCATTTAGGCAGAAGTATCCTGTACTCTTTCCAGAACAAGGACCTTATAAGAAAGACATCAAAGGGGTATCTAGTGGGTCATAAATTAAGATAAAAATGCCCGATTTAGAGCTGTGTAGCAGGAGTTTTGGGGCCCCTTATATACTCTTTATCGAGCCTTAAGATAACAGATAATAAAAGGTAGTTTTGAATAAATAAAGACTAATAATATATTTGACAATGAGAAAAACGTATTATTAAAATCCTGTGCTATAAGAAAAAAGAAAGGAGTGCTTATTTACCGATCTTGGTATAGCGTACCACTCTTACTCTTAGCAGTTAAGTCATTAAATACTTTCATTCAGTAGTGAGGACTCTTGCTTTACTTAATCTATACAATAGCAAATTTCACCTTATTCTTCTTATTATTGGAGGAATAAAGAATCCCTACTCAAGTGCTGAGGTCTACTCTATATTACAAGAATATCTACAAAGTACATCCTTATTTTTTGAAACTCAAGCCTTGACACTTTATGAAAATTTGTAGTAAGAGTTATGAGCTAAGTCGGAGGATATAGGTACAATCTCTTTTTAAATAAGGGCTTTGTTGCAAGGTAAACATAAAAAGACCACTTACATAACTAAGTTGAAGATAGAAATTATTCTTTGGTTCGGATTCCAGATTAAGGGTCCTCTGTTATACTTTTCCTGTGAGACATTTAAAGAATTCCAAACTTTAAATATTAACTCTTTGTATGTAACGTAACTTCTCATTTAGGTTAGGATCCGGTAGACAGAATTATTCTAAAAATTCATGAGATCTTAACTCAAAAGTAATAACTAACCGACTATCAAAAATGGCTTTTAGTCAAGACACTTCAAATTTTTTATTTCAAACCTCTCTTCATTTTACGAAAGCGTATTACACTAAATATCCTCTAATTACAACGGGGTTCTAATAATTTAGATCTAAGAAGAAGTCTCGTATTATTTGCCGGCTCCTTGCTTTCATGGGAAACCCATAATTTAATGCTGACACTAGACAACCAGAAGACCTGGTAGGTCCCTACTAATATTTTAAAGAGATAAAAAGGACCCGACTAGAAAAAGATTCTAATATAGTTTATGAAAGATTAACAGTTATATTAGCTGGGCTTGCGAGGGATTCTATTGAGCAAGCTCCTTTTAATTCACTAATATTATAAGATTCTTGACACTACAATAGAACAAGAACTACAAATACCTTAGAACTACCAGGTTTTTTGGCCTTATCTTTTATAAGACTTATTGAAGTAGGGATCCTAAAATAGAGTACTTAAAAAGGATTATTTAGGCAACAAGAGTAATGAAAGCTACTAAATCCCTTAACTTTTATAGTAAATTAATCTAGTAATAAACTTTCAGACTGTTGTGTGTATGATTTTCCGACATTTCTTTAAATTACAGAAGGTTTTCTTATATTAAATTTTTTTGTATCAAATTACAAAAAATAGAAGGCGCATACTAATACTAACTCGATTAGAACCCACGGTATAACATTAGAAGTAGTTTGTGTATGTCTTAATTAAATTAATTTCGGCCTTGTCCTATGTTTCCTTGTGTTTTTCGTTTATATAATAAAACTAAAAAGAGGCCTGTTCTTAATTTAACCTCATAAAAATGAGTAAAGACTTCGCAAATTTAAAGGATACCAAGCCTTTTTCTCTTTTAATTTAATATACGACGAGATTAGATAGACTCCTTTTACTATTAATTTGAATCGAGCTTGGTAAGGTACTCTATTTCTAGTATTTATAATAATTCCTAAAGGAGTACCCTTTTTCAACCCATTATATTTATAAATCTAAGTACTCTTAGTGTCTTATGACTCTATCCTGTCACCTGTTATCCAAAAAATTAAGCTAGGGGAACCCCGGTAATTGTGTCATACTAAAGTTAACCTTTTCCATACTTGTATTTAATACCCCTGCGAGTATCACTTATAACCCTCGCTAAATTCCTAAAAGGGCTTTGTAGTAAGTTAAATGAAGTGCTAGTTTACTCTGAGAAAAAAAAAGTTTTTCTTGGAGTAGCAGAGATGCTTTTAAGCCAAGTACAGGGTTTACCAGGTATAGGCAAACTTATTGCGGATACTCATAAGGAGGAGCTCCTTTTGCTTTTCAGTTGTCAAATCTCTTAGGAGCCCTACTTATTGTTTATTGTAGCCAGGATTTTTTGGTTGTTAGAGTCTTCCTATGTCTTTATTATTGTCTTACTCTACTTCTTATATAGTCTTTGTCTTTAATTAGTTATTAATATCTAATATAAAGGAGTGTTTAAATACAAAATATTATAAGAGGCAGGGTGTTTTTAGTTAGGATAGCTTTTTTAATTTGAGTAGTTTAGGAGTTTAGGAAATGAGATAATTAATACAGGATTTCTTAAAGGTTTCTGTTAGCTTAGCTGTTTTAGCAAGCTTATTTAAATACATAGAGGAGGTTTAACCGAGCAGTTTCTTTGTAGTTTAAGTTTCTTACTTTAGTACTAAAATAAGGAGTGTTTCGTACATATTTTGGAAATTAGTTAAACTTATTTAAGTCTATAAACTCCCTTTTCTGTAATAATTATAAGTAGGGTAAATCCCCACTTTTTAGAAAGATTATATTTCAATAATATACTAAATAGAAGTCTTTCGTATTTAATATAGAGAATTTTTACTTTGCTGTTACTAGAGAGATAGGCTCTTTTACTAGGAGAGAGCAATAAACTTAAAACTAACACAATTGCACAGGAGTTTCAACATTATAAGATAGAAACCCTATAATAGGGAATAGAGAAGCTTAACAAGCTTAGGGGGGTATATGACTGTTTCTGGGACGGGATTCTTTTGTGAAAAAAGACTCTAGCCGGCATTGGATTACACTTTTCAAAGTTTCCAGGGGCACCCGTTATATATTCAAATTCTTACTCTAATGGCATCTTAGAATAGATTTCTTTTAGCAGATCTACACCAAATTTGTATTAAAAACTAGTTATTATTTCTCTAATGCAATTAACTGATTAGATACCAGACTGAATTGCTGTGTAAAAGCTCTTTTTAGGAACACTCCTAAAATCCACGACAACAGATTTTATATTCTTTATTTCTCCTTACAGTTTTTTAGTCCGAACTCCTTATGGGCCATTTTCTAAGGGCCCTTGCGACTTGAACCTTTGCATGACGATCAAACTAACCCTTGCTCTACCAACTGACAACTGAATAGAAATGCTGACTTTACTCCACAGAAAAAATACACTTTTTGCTTTACTAACTACATTGGAAAGCAGACACTAAGATCTGAATCATTTCATACTCTTTCTATATAAGTAATGAAAATGCTAGCAGTCTAAACAAAGTAGAAATACAAATACCGTAATAAAGACTTTTTTGGCAAGCTCGAACGAGAAAGATGCCCCTTGGATAAAAGGGGTCACATAAGGACAACAAAAGAAAGTAAGTCCAGGATAGGTACACCCTTTATACTACTACTTAATTTCTTTTTTACTTTATGAGAATTCATTTGAATATTATCCTAAGGTAACTCAAATTAAGATGAAACTTTAGAGGGTTCTTGGGCGTTAATCGACGGACTTCTTTTAAATTGTCGATTATCTTTGGTTCGGAGTAGAGTGCTCTCATAGGTTCCAATCTAAGGGCCCCGTGTTATCCAAAGTGTTAAGGACATAAATCTTTATTAATTAGAACAATATCAGAACTTATTGTACGATCGTTTACGTGCGCTAAAACAAGAATTCGTGTACTCTGCTAGACTTTTTTTAATCTGAAGCTTTTAGAGTTTATATTTCCTATGTTTTAGAAGCCCCCTCTTTTTAGAAAAACTAACCGGAGGAAAACCCTGAGATTTCTGTTAAGCTAAAAAAGGAATACCTAACAAGAGTAAAAGTCTCTTCTTTTTTATATTATATTATATCTATTATGGGGAGCCCTCAATCACCTAGTTCAATCTTAGATCTCCTGTGTCTCTATCTGTTTCTTACTCGAAATCCTTAAGCAGATAGAACTCTTTAGATAACTTACTTCTTTTGAAAACTAATCTTGTAGAATAGAACTCTTCCTTTACTTATTACTTACCTGCTTAAAACTTTAGAGGACTAAAAAGAAACTCCTTTCATATTTCCTTATGACTGGAGGGGTAACTTGAGAGGTAAGAGATATTGTATAGATATAACAAATTTTATAGAGGCTCTACTTTTGTCTAGAGATAGTTTTTAGGATACGACTCCTATAAATTTTTTCTAGTCGTGCAGGAAAAATCTCTGCTTAACCAATTCTGATTTGCTTAGAAAACTAGTAATTTACTTCCGCCTTAGACTCCTCTCTTAGCAAAGATTTTTTAATATCTTATTAACGGGTACAAATTGAGCCTCTTGTAACAAGCAAAGGTGATTTACTAAAGAAAGAAAATTTTTAATTGACATAACAGTACAAGTACAACAAATCAATATATAAATTGGATACTCTTTCCTTTTTTCAGTCAGGCAAAAGCATAAAAAAGGGGCTTTTAGATCTAAATTACGAAAAACTTAAAGCACCATAGACTAGCCTTAGAAAAACTAATTTGTGAACTACTTTACCCGCGGGGTTGTGTTACGTTTACAGGTAGTAAGTATAAGGAAAGGTTAAGAAACTTTATCTCAGAAAAGAAGACTTTGTAAATAGAATAATAAAAGATAAGTCAATGGGTATCTCTTTAATAATAAAATATGTAACTAAGAATCCTTGTATATAAATTCTTCTAAAAACTGAGTACACCTTTTTTAGGTCTCCCCATTAGTTAATACACGACAATCCATGCTTTGTGGTGAAGAGTTCAAATCGACTTTAATAAGTCCAGTAACTACTCCTCAGGGATAAAAGGAACTCTAATTCTGTCTTACCGGGTAAAAATTCAATTAGTCTAAAGAAAAGTTATACAACCGAGAAATCCTAAGTTTAGACCCGATTCTAAGGCAGTAAAAACTAAAGTAACTGGGAAAACTTGGAGGTATGAATGGACCTGGCTTATGAAATAAAAAATTTGAAGTATTTATAAAAAGGGGGGTGCTTTAAGAGCTAATTAAAGAAGCTCTTCTATATAAGTGATCCTATAAACCGCAGAGTTAAGTGGGTCAAATAGAAGAAAGAAATACAGGGTAATAAAATATTAAGAAGATCCGTTAAACTCTTATAAGGATAGACTTTTAGACCTCTGTCCCAAGGGTTTTCAAAAGCAACAATAAATTGAGAGGAACTTTTTACCATTATTCCTACACCTTCTTATCTCATCCAAGAATCCTTAAAAAGAAGTAACTTTAGAGGTTGTATCCAATATAAATTTTGTACTCCACTCTTTCCTGTTTTATCCTTTAAGGGAGGTCGCCTTAAAACGACTTGAAGAAACTTATAATCACCGAACTTCCGCTTATTTTACTCACAAGGCCTTTTGTCTACTAAGGAATCCTATTTGTATCGTATTAGCATTCTATTTTAGATCTATTCTATAAGAATACCATGCACATATTAAAAAATCCTTACTACCCGCTTCTTTATACCTAAATGAGAGCTCTGCCTTGTGTTATTGTAGGAGGGGTTTTTCTTCACTGCAAAACCCGGGTTTAGGACCTCTCGTCAGTATAAACCTCCCCATCAGTTTAAGCACTAACTTTCTGATTCTAGTTCACTTATTACTCATCTCCTTTTTCTTTTTTGAACAAGTTAAGGAACTCTTGATCTGTGTCCGATGTCTAGTACTTCTGGTTATGCCTACTGGATGTAGTGACTTGCTCTTTTTTCATATTGAATTTTTTAAAAGTTGCCTTACGCTTCTGATATAAGGAGTGCGGTCTAAGTCTACCTTGTGAATAAGGAACCTTTAGCCTTGATAGAGTAATAACTGGAGTAACTTATATCGCGTTTTTGAGATTGATAAGGGGCCTTTTTAATTAATATACTCCTACTAAAATTGTTCTTAATTTATAAGCCCAAAGTTCAGTAACAAGTTTCGTGGGTTAGGTTCTATACTAGATTATTAGCAAACTAAAATATTACTTACTGTAAATTTTATCTTTACTTTTAGATAGTTCGGGTTAAAAGAGTAAAACACTTTAAGCAACATTCCAGGGTATCCGCAGCATTTCCTAGAGAAAGTAAAAAGAATTTAGCTGAATAAAGGGGTATCCATATCTCTGGGGTTACCACAAGTTCTATATGATATATAAATATAGTCATATAGAGTACAGAGTACAATAACAATCAAGGTCTGCCAATATAAGTATTAGAGTGTGATTTCCTATTGATCACTATTAAGAGGGTCATTCTTACTACTAGATTTAAACTGCTATACCCTTTTGTTTATTATAAATAAAAGAATCCACTTTCCTGTAACTCCACAGGGATCTTTTTTATTTCATGAGCATCCACGGATTTACAAATACCCCGGGATTTAGGAGCTTCCTTAACTAAATTCCCTCCCAATTTTAAGACATGAAACTTTTTTGCTAGTTCTACAGAGTGCTTATACAGAAAATATTCTAGTTTTCTAGTTGTACTGGTTTCTACTCTTTGAGGCTTCCCTAATCAATATAGAGGTTATAAGAAAACCCATGATTAAGAGCTTTTTATATTACTCGGGGTATCCGCTTCTAAACTTGATTTAACAAAATCCTGAGATATTTCAATTCCTTTTAAGGATAGGCTGGGGAGGGACATCATATATGTGTACTTATATCAAGTAGACTATGAATGCAATAGCTACCCACCCAGAACTCTTCTATTATGAATTTTAAGGTTCCTACTATAGATAGAGTTTACAGAGAATTCCGTAACCTGATTACGACCACTATCTAGTGAGTTCTTACTTTTAAGGAGTTAGTTACCCCCTTCATTTATACTGTAACCCTTTTTTATTACCTCTTTCAAATTTTTTGCAATAAAAAGCATACTTTTACTTAGCCCCTAACTTGCCGTTTGTCAACCTGTAAACAGGCCTCGGAAATCTGAGAAGTTCTCCTTGCTGGGTAGGTTTTATTAGTAAATGATTGCACAGGACTCCTAGCTATGGAATTATATCTTGTCCAAAAATAGAACTTTCTTTTGATACTCCTTGTTTAGAGTTGCACTTTACTACTATACTTTTGTGTTTTTGGAGATCTAGGAATTAAGCCCACGCAGGAACACCCTCAATGGGATTTAAAGTCTTTTGCCGAGTTCCACTTTTTTTAAGAAACAAATTTAGAATACTTGGCAAGCTTTACAATACAAGTAGAGAAGTACTTTCTATGGAGCTCATAAAGAGTTAAATATGACCATACAATACTTATATTACCGGACTCCAACCCCTTTAAGGTACCCGCCAAAATTACAATCATGATTAAAAGACTCTTTACTCTTTAGAGGAGCAACATTCCGGCAGAACTGAGATAGGGAATTCCAAGGTATCCTAAAAGAAAGTCTTTCCTATTTTATAATATGGGTTACCTAAATAAGTGGAGCTTTATTCAATGATCAATTAGTAACACAGACTTTCGAAGCGGTTCAGAAAAATTTATTTATATGGGGTAGAACAATGCTTAGAAATATGTTAGTGTTTTGAATCATGGGTTACTATATAACATACAACAGGACGTAATTTCATATTCCATAAATACAAGAGTCTGCTCCAGAAATACCTTAAGCTAGAGAGTATTCTGTATAGTTTAAAAAGGGGGTAACCTTGTGTTCAGTTATCAGATAGAGGTTAAGTTTAACGGGAGAGTTCTAAAATAGCCGATCCGTTAGGAAATGAAAAATTACAGCGTAATATACTTCATGAAACTGCACTTTAATATTTTCTAACAAAAAAGGCGTACCAGTTTTTTACTTTCGAGAGAACAGCTTTCCTTATTTAATAGCCTAGTAAGGATACTCTTTATTTGGAAATCCACCCAGAAGTCCTATATTCCAAAACCATTTTCGTACATCTCCGCGTAGTTGAGCCCCGTTGTTATATTTAAGACAAAATTCCAATTCCCAAATTTACTACAGCTAGAAATATCTAAAAATAGACTCACTTAATTCTATTGGATCTGAACGTATCTCTTTCAGATATTAGAAACTCCGTTTATAGTATAGGATTCCTCAGTATTTTTTATATCCTTACCAAAAATTACCAAAAGTTATGTACTGTAAAAGAAAAGCTTATAAAGTCCTTCGGAATTAAGAAATATTAAGTCAAACGCAATGTAAAAGCCTTGTATATTAGGATCCTAGTCGTGACTTTTGTGGGGTAATTCGAAGTTATAGATCGTTTTTAATTACCGAGGTATAGCTATAATTTAAAAAGTATAAAAACCGGTGTTCTGAAAAAGGATAAACTCTTTGTGTTTGTGAAGGCATTTATTAAAAAATTCATTATCAAGTTGTATTAATAAGGAGCTTTGTCTACGTAGAGTAGCGGACTAACCCCTTTTTTTGTATAATTTATCGGTATATGATCTAGCTTTCACATAATATAGGGCTCTTTTAGTCGAACCAGGAATATATCTCTACCACTCACAATGTATGGCAATGATTAAGAAACTGCCAAAATCTTATATGGAAGAATCTCGACTGGGTACCATAGACAACAAACAAAGGCGGAACTTCTGTAACGTAATAATTAAAAGTCTGGTGCAAGTATATACACGAGTGCTGAAAATTAGGGGAACCCCTTGAGTTTTTTAGTACGCATTCCTGTTTTTTACCTTTCTCTTGCTTCCAAGGTTTATTTGATTTTTCTTTTTGATATGGGTTAACAAAAACCAGATTCCTTTAAAGTCTGGAAAGGACAAAAGGCTCTTGTAATATGTACAGTTTTATAGCCCAATGAATAATGGTTTCCAATACATTTTATCTCTTAAATGTTTCTAGTTCTTTTAGACTTCTAAGTTTTCGTTGCACAGGAAAAGTATCCTGCTTTTATAATATTTAGATATACAAGATCCCCAGAGTTGTGAAAAGTAGCTTCTGTTCTGAGTAAATGGCAGCTATGTAATATTTTAACGAATAAAAAACTTCTTAGTAGGGTAGACATTTCCATGTAACAGATAAACTTTCTTCAAATGTAGGTATAGTACACGTGCACGCTTCTGTATGAATGAAGCACTCATACGGGATTTGGTTTACCACCAGGAATTAAATATATTAAGAATTGAGGGACTACTTCTAATAATACAACTGAAATATTTAGGCAGTTCGGGATACTGCTCTATAATAGGAGTCCGCTACTGGATATGTCTTTAAAGAGCTCTTACTTTACTAAAAAGTACTTAAAATCGAGTAACAAACATTAGCCGAGTATAAGTGTTTTTTAGGGAGTTATTCCTAAAAAGTTTATATTCATTACGGTATTTCCAGATTATGAAATTATTTAAGGCAAACCATTTATATAGTAAAAACCCCGTTGATTTTAATAAATGTAGAAACGTATATAAGGTTTTAGATATAGTGCACGAAAAGGGCCTTAGAAAGAGTTTTGTATTATTAACACATAAGTCAAGTATACGGGGCTTTTTAATTAACCAGAATTTTAGAATCTATTGCTAGAGGAAACCTTGTAATGTAATTAGGAGTTACTCTTATAAACATGTGTGCCTTTTTTACCATTCTGTAGTAGGTTATCTAGTTAAACTTCTTTAACCTGCAGGGATCCCTTATTTCCAGTTTTACCCTTTATATTACTAGACCGAACCCCCAGCTTTATATACAAATGAATCCGTTTTTAGGAGTGCCTAATGAATAATAATAACTAACCAGCAGAATTTACGCGTTCCCTCCTTATCCTTAATTTTTATATTACATAGAAATCTATTTTACTAAGAACCTTTTGGGACTTCAAAAAGAACTTGGTATATTTCGTTTAGCACTCTTTATTAATTAATGCCCTCCAAGATACCCCCTCTTTTTAGCTTCCCTTTTAACAAGTTGAAAAAAAAAGTAAGTCCTTTAATGAAGTAGAAGTTTTCCTTTAACAAACTAGCGTGAATGTAAGACACTTATATATATGAAGTTCCTAAAGCGAGATGAAGTAAATGCTTTTATGTGAGTGGGTAGAGTTCTACTCTAACTTTTCTTTTTAGGGTTACTTAAGCTAATGCCCCTGGAAAAACTACAATTTATTAGGTAGTAGGATATTAGAGTCTCAGATGTTTACTAATTCAGCGGAGTTTATCTCGTGATAGGAAGCTAAGCCCCTTTAGGTTTATTCAGATGTCTAGCTTTCGGCATACTTCACAAGGCATAACCGCACTAACGGGAAACTGTCTCTATATGATAGACTCGAAAAAGAACTCATTTATACTTTAAAGCATGCTAGGACCTACTTTATATCTAGAGCTCTATGCAAACTTTATTTGCAAAGCACTTACTTTCAAAAGTAAATTCTTTGTTACGAGACTTAAGTTTCTCAAAAAAACTCTGACATAGGAATAATAGTAATAAATTCCTTTTTAACTCCCTCGAGTTTGGGCACACAAGAGAGTATTCAAAGCTATTCTTATCCATATTTGAGCTGAGTATTACTCCAACTGCAAAAAAATTAGGTTTTGTTTTAGTCCCCCTTGTCCCCAGGACTCCGTATAATGCACCTAGAGAGACCCTACTTTATAAAAAATTAAGGGAGTATTCCTTGTTAAATATACCGGCGCTATTTGTAATTGACTTCAAGTTTAGCTTAAATATGTACAGTTTTAGGGATTCCCGTGTTTAGAGTGCTCCCTATAAAGGGCATGTGCTCAAGGATCCGGTTGGTTGAGTAAAAATAGCAACCCAAGTCGTTAAAATTGAAAGATATACAAGCCTAGAAGAAAGGTATACTTTGGAAACTCAGCAATAGATATTGAGGCTGTTAACTAAGTGAAAATAAGCTAAGAATAAAATTCAACTGTTAGAATAAAGCATAATAATGCAAATATATTACTAGAAAAGGAAAAATGCCTAAAATTGGATCCTAAAATCCTATATTCGTATAAAGCTACAAATACAAAAGCTGTCATTATAATAGAGCACAGACCCACATCTCTTTTGTCAACCGAGGGCTTAACTACTTATTTTATAAGGGGTGTCTACATGTAAACCTTGCACGACAAGGATTCTCTTTTACAAAAAAACCAAGGACACTGGGTCAAGTGTGAATACAGAGTAATTGAGGTTTCCTGCTTTCCTATTAAATTATATATATATTATAACCAGGTTTATCCGAAAAGTTGGAGTTGCACAGTTTTATGTGAGGACTCAGAAGCTTAAGAATATACAATAAGTTTTTGTCTGATTCATATCCCATAAAGTTATAACTCTTTCTTTTTGTTACTTTTAAAATGAGGAATCCAATTTGTGAAATCAATAATTACTTAGCTTGCCTTGTAAAACAACTCAAAGAAACCTTGATCTATAACTCTCCGAATGCTATTTATATACTACGCTATCTTTTTTTGATCCAGGTCTTAAAATTTTTTAAAGGACTCCCATTACAAAAACTTCAGAGGTAAAGGTTAAATAAATATCGAGGGAATGCCTAGTAGTTACGCTTAAGAAAAGGGGCTTTGCTTATGAATTTTCAGGTATCCATAGCTTTTTATGTATATTCTTTATTGGGTCAGAGACTTATATAAGAAGATGCTACCTTAGTAGAGTAGTTTGAAGAGCTTCCTTAATACAGGGTTAGTAAAAAACTAAACTGAAAGTTGAAATCAAAAAAGAAGTTTGGGTCCTCTTTACTACTGATTTTGTGAGGCTCTTGAAATACAAATAAAGTTTATAAAAAGCACTTCTACAACCCTTTGGGGGTTTGAACCAACCAAAAAATTTCCATAAAGATTTAATAAGTCCTAGTTTTCTAAAAAGATAAACATATGTACGATTCCTATTTCCTTATATTTCCACTAATTACTAGAATCTCTGGAACCTCCTTTGTTTATAAACCAGTAATACTATAAAATACTATACTCTAAATTGGGTACCTCTTACACTTGCTCTTGATTAGCCTTTCTTGTAGTTACTCGACCTTCGGTCAGAGCTTAAGGGCGGATCCTTCGATTTCGAATTAGTATTGTCGGGGAAGAGGAAGGGCCCTAAGAATTTTACAGGACTGCTAGAGCTTAGATCATAGTAATTAAAGAGGGCAGTATCTCAATAGGTTACAGGGGACTCTCTTGATACCGCACTGTGCTTCTCTATTATATTTGGGGTATACTTTTTGACGGATATCTTTAATTTACTTTAGTATGAATATACTCAGTTGATTAATCTTGGTTAGTCAAGATATTTTTTTTATTAAACAAGCTATGGCAACGAATTTCCGCGTAAGCTGTCCACACCGATGTTATAAAAGCGAATCCCCGGTAAATTTAGGTACATTTATATAAGGGATTACTCAAAGAAATCTTCTATTTCAATTACGGAAGCTATAACACGATAGAGTATAATCGAGGATTCTACAAGTTGGAGTTGGATAAAAGTACTTAGGAATCCTTTGCTTCTTCAGCACTTTAAAATCTCTTTTGTCGGGCTTCAATTGGCTAGAGCCAAAGACGGAAACACTAAAGGATACTTTAAAAATACCATTATAGGATAAATAAAGAATAAATGTTAATATTTTTTTCGTTTTAGTGGGTCGGTTGTGGGAACCTTTAACATCTAGAATTATAAGCTGCACTTTACCATCAAAATTGGAGTATTCAATCAAGACCTTTTTAATGTAGATACATACTTTTGAGCCCTGTCTTTACTTTAGTACTAGCTTGATAACCTGTTGCAAAACGAGTCTTATATTTCACTTCTTTTTTACAAGAGTTACCCAAATTTATTTAAATACCGGACTTTACCTAGTTTTTCAATTTTTATCAAGAAGGCAATTTGAACAAAGCAAGACTTCAGGGCATTCCTTTTTAGTTAAACATAATAAATAGTATGGCCGTTCCCGCACTTAATTCTTTTTCAATATCAAATTGTTTTCAAAGTTCACCTATAATACGAGAGACTCTAGTCCCTTAATAGAGGAATTCCGTAGTAGTAAGCTAAATAAAGTAAAAAAACATGTGTAATTTATAAAAATGATCTATACATGAGAGTATCTAATAGCCCGTGATATCGCGCCAAAAAGGCATTACAATCACTTTGCACGCCACTAAGCCTCCTCGTATTATAGCCTACTAAATTGCATTATCTATTCAACGAAAGGGCTCTCCTTTTTTTTAGTAAATCCTGGTAAGTATAAAAAATGAACTACATTAGAAAAGAAAAACTCAAAATTATCCCTTATTGATCAGGGCCTAAAAAGACAGAGTTAACTTGCCGATTGAAGCTTTAGAAGTTTAATAAGGAAAGCCTAAAGACTCCTAGATTAAAGTAAAGGAAACAAGGTTGAACAAGGGCTTATGTTAGGTCATGAGGTTACATACTAAAAAGGGGCTGAGGGCTTGTTAATAGGTTTGGATGAAAGAAAGTCTATATATTGAGTCAAGTTTTTTAATCATTAAGTACTTACTTCGGGTCATCGACAAAAGCTATCAGCATCCCTAATATTCTTTATCCTACTTTTATACCTAGACCGTTAGTAAAGAGTAAAGATAACTCTTCTTCAAAGCAATTTCTAAAAGAAGAGAGAGACTCCTCTAAAATTTAACTTCTCTTGACACGTAATTTATGGAATAATAAATGAAATCCTTGTATAAGTTTTATAAAAAAAGCAAAGTAAAAATAGAGTAATGTATGAGATCTCCTTACCTCAAGAACTACCTTAAAAAGGAAAAATGGAATTTTAGAATAAGTATAAAAAAACCTCTTGCGTATTTAGAGCTCCAATCCAGTAAAATATCTAACAATTCAAAGGTGTAAGGCGGAAATATCAAAGTAATAGCTCTCATATTCTTATTTAGTTTATAAAACGATTGTATTCTTAGACTGAATTTTGTAGTGTGACCCAATGTACTCTTCTTTCGGCACCTCTATGATAACAATCGAATAACACAACTGCTAATTCGAGAATTTTTTGTATAGGGATGGCTAAAACATAGGCTTAGTAATATAAAGAAATTGCTTTTGGAGTTCATAAAAGGATGAGTTACAAGTTGATAGCTCGAAATTTAGTTATTAAAAAGATCTCTGTGAAGTGATCGGCGGCAGTCCTGGTCTAAGTGTTATGTCTTTCTCATAAAATTTTTAAATACTATAATGCCTTGCCCTACCTTTCGGGTGCCTGACTAACAAAGGAAATCCCTATTAACAGGCTTCTTGTCTCTAGCCCACAATAAGGTAGAGTTGGAATACAAAGGAAAGTCTTAACAAAAGGAAACTTGGAGTTAGATCCCGAAATTGTAGTGAGGAGTATGACAGGAGGTAAGCAATAGGAGCTGCTGGGTATTCAGAAAGAAGCTATGAAGAAAAGTATAGGGGTTAAGAGTAACAGACAAGGTGTCAATACTTCTAATTCGATGAAGTTTTTGCCTTTTTAGCTATACAAGATTTCCATTACTTTGCAACTCCAAGTAGGTTGGCCCACTTTCTATTACTTGTACAAAAATCCTTGG
>JAYMSZ010000214.1:0-24004 GCA_036897665.1 Pelargonium citronellum
CCAAAAGTTAAATTCAAAAGTTTAGGGTATCCAGGGTTAAAAGGGGTATAGTTGAGGGTAGGTTCGTGTAATTTACCCAAAAAATAATATAGAAACAATAAGAAATTATTATTTTACCTAATGCTATAACAATTCCTAGCTATTTTGTAATTATTTTAAATATATTTATCTTATTCAATGAAATATATTTTTAATTATTTAAAAATTTGTTGATAAATGTTTAAATTTTAAAAGTAATCTAAATATGATTTAAAAAAGTAGTCTAAATATTATTTTTTGCTAAATAAAAATTATTTAGTGATTTTTATTTTGAAATTAGTGATTCCCACATTAAAAAGAAAGAAAAAAATTTATCATAAAAGAAATTTCATGTCAATGTGGTAATCTCAAAATATTTTTAGACAATATACTGTAATTGAAAAGTCTAACAAAAGTTAATAAACATCTACTATTATTTCTTACATGAATTTTAGTATTGTTTCTTAAAACTCATTAGTGAATTTTAGTATTGGTTTGATTCATTATTAGATTTTGTTAATTTTAAAATGTTAGTGTGATCATTATAATTGTTATAATTAATGTTGCATAAGTTATAAGAAAATTAGAGAACGAAATTTGGTGGAACGAGGACTTCAGACAATTAAAATATTTTGTCAAGTAAGTTGATTTATATAAATTTTTCTTTAAATAGGTAAGTTATATATTTTTCTTTATGCATTTTTTGAAGGAATCATCTTTTGTTCACTTAAATAATAATAATAATAATAATCAAAATGTTTTTATGAGTAATTATTTTCTAATTTTTTTTCGATGATAGTGGTGAAAATATGCAACTAAGTCAAATGTTAACATTATCCTCTTTTCTCCAACTCTTACAAGTGTATGTTTGAACCAAATCAGTTCTAACATGATGTTGGATGTTTTAAATGCAGAAATATTTCTAAAAATAAGAATTAAATTTTCAAAAAATAATTACTTTAACGTAAAAGTGAAATTCAAATGACAAAATTAGTTGGATAGAAATCCGAGCATCACTGAGTGAAAAAACTAGTTTAATAAAATAGACAAGCAGTAAAAACTGGGCAAGTAAAAAATTATCTCCAAGCGGGCTACACCTCAAATGAATTACCAAAACTGGAACCTTGGGGTAGGTGCTTTTTTCTACTTTCACTTCAAAAGTAGAGTTTTCTGGTTGTCTATTAATACTATATATGTTATTTGCATGAAGAAGAAGAAGTGTATAGCCCCCTCTTAACCTGTGAACAAATCTTGAATGAAGATTTGTCTGTGTATGGTCACAAGCCTTAAAGGTGTCTATCGCAATAATGCGAGCCTGCTCAGGAACTCCATAGTCTAACCAAAAAAAAAAACACGTAGGTTAAATATTACAAATATTACGTAGTAAAGAATTCTAAATACCACTATTTACTGTACAATTTATTTCATTACTAAAGGAGGAGCTTGTAAAGGTTATTGCATTATCTCATAGCATACCTATAATATTATTCTTATTTAATTCGAAGCCTTAACACAATCGCCAAGCAAAAAGCACCTTATAGCTCTTGAGCTAGTGTAATTTACAGGCAATTATAGATTACTTTTGAATTGATCTTATCCATAATTACAACAAAATATAATCTAAAATAAATAAAGCAACTCAACTATTTCATTATACTTGTACAATAGGACAATAGCTTAACTTTGTCTTTATTTTTCTTTTTTTGAGGGTAAAGGGTTTTCTAAACTTACTATATTTTACATAATCTTTAATCTTTCCGCTAGAAATAGTTATCAGCGTGTGTTCTACCACTTGACCTTGATTTGATTACTCATTATCTATACATCTTCAGCTTCTTATTGTATACAAGAAAAAGACTACTAAACTGTAAAAATAAATCCCTCTTTTTATCTTTTTTTGTTTTCATAAGAAAACGTATTATACAACCCGAATTCGCGAACTCCAGGGCACTGTCATCCTTTTCACTATCTCGCCCGTTCATTCTATTTAAGTTAAAGCAAACTCATCTTGACACACACAAAGATCATAGATATATTCTAATTGCACTTACAAATACAAGAGACTACTTTTATTTAAACTAGACATTCTATTATGAACTAAAGCTACTCTGCGTATCTTATAGGCTTAGAACATGGGTAATTTTGAATACCGGCATAATGCTTTTTACAATTTTCTATACAGATCCATGTTAGCTACTAGAGTGGGACCCGTTTGACATCGCTTTTTGGGGACGAAGTTTCCCCTACGCGGTCGTACACGGTATTTATAGGACTCTACCACAATTGTATTAACAACATTATTATAAGATCATCTTGAAATGCTAAAAAGTTGGAGGGAGACTAAGATATAACTTAGCAAATAAAGAAGTAGGCGTAGGAGATAAAAAAAAGAAAAGAGCAATAGTGGCTCAAAATGGAGATTTTAGTATACGGATTTTAACACAGCAAAAGCTTATAATTCGAAGAATAAATAGATAAAACTCTTATATAATTTGTTAGACTTTGTTATTTAGCTTGGGAAGGATATAAAGGAGCCCTTAATATAATTGTAATAAAGTCTTTTCTAACGACTTATAATAAAGTTAAAGTTTGGAAAGTACAATCCAACATATCTTTGTTCGCCTCCCGTTCAAGGCTGTTTTCATATCGAAATGTGTGTACCGACCGCACGGAACATGCAGCTAGCAACCACAATCCTTTTCCTTCCGCCCTCTTCTAAATGCAAATTTCTGCCCCCGACGTTTATCACCCTGGTCTTCAACACCGACCCAGACCCAGTCCACTTGCCTGTCGTCAACTACCTCCAAGTCCAAGAGCCTCACTATGTGAAACTTCTGAACTCGTGCAATGGACTGCTCATCTGCAGCTCCTCTGTCAACCCTATCTATATATGCCGAAGATCCCTAGGGAGTTGAACGGAAATGGGAACAGATTCAGCCTGGCTTGGTTGCCAATGAACATAATGTTTATCATGTCGTAAACCTTAGCACCCGCGAACATCGGACCATCCCGAAATTGACTACTAGATCTATGTATGGTTTCATCCATATATTGGGTTTGGCTTTCAACCCTTCCCTGTCCCCTCACTATATGGTGATTTGTGTGGTGATTTGTGTATGAGGAAGAACGAGAGTTTATACTATTATGTTTTGGTCCTCAAAAACTAATCGTTGGCGCCGAATTAGTG
The DNA here is from genome assembly GCA_036897665.1 of Pelargonium citronellum. Lineage (NCBI taxonomy): Eukaryota > Viridiplantae > Streptophyta > Magnoliopsida > Geraniales > Geraniaceae > Pelargonium > Pelargonium citronellum. The sequence goes on from JAYMSZ010000214.1 coordinate 3,206, forward strand.
ATGAGATAGACATAAAGGGTAGAGTTTCACATTTTAATACTCCGGTGTTTTTGAATGGGGCCATTTATTGGGATGGTGATGGTGACACATCCTACTTCTGGGTGTCAGGCAATTACTTTGTGGCCAATTTTCCCATGCCTTTCCTAGAAGATAGAGCCCCAACCTAGTATTTCGGAGAATCTGGAGGGTACCTTACTAAAGTAAAAGCTGGCCGCAGGGATATAACTGTAACGGTCTGAATACTCAACGAGACTATTTGACACTTAGACCTGTCTAAATCAGCCTTTAATCCTGCAAAATGAGTTAGTGTGCAATGAAGGAAAACAAGAAGTATGTGCAGTTCGGCACTTAGACCCGTCTAAGTCAGCCTTTAACCCCGATGATGCACAAAGGTTGGAATAACAACACTTTGATTAATAACACGAAATTACAAAGAGTGGGAGATGGTTTGGGCAAGTATTGTCCTCACCTATTTATACTAGGGAGTACACAAAATGGACGGCTATGATCTAACATTACAAAGACACTATGGATAGCTAAGATTTAGTAAGACACTCCTGCATATTTCTATAAGGTTCCTAAGATTGCTGGAATGGATGAAGGGAGGTGTCTCTAAAGTATTCTCAAAGAGTATGGAAGCTTGCAAGACTCCCTGGGCTTGGGCTGGTTTGATGCAGATTGGGCCATATCTGCATAGATTGAGCCCAAAAAGATGCAGGCCGTGACCTAACGTTCACTTATATTTCAGATGGCAGAGTATTACACTTGCACTGCCAAGCATTTGGTCAATCTGGCCAATATTCCTGGCTAGCTTTTAATCTGCTAGGCTTCTGTGGCGCATTTTCCATTTTTGATTTTATTCAGCAGGAAGGAAAGGAAAAGCTTATACTACTCGTGTCGGGAAGGATTTGTAGCTACAATGTGAACACCGGCGAAGCAGTTCCAATATACGCAGAAACCGGCACCGGAAACTGTATATACGCAAAAACCGGCACCGGAAACTGCATATACGCATAAACCGGCAACAAAAAAGTGCAGTATTGGTAATTATGCTCAACAAATTTTAAAAAATGTATTTTAACCCCACTTAAACTACACTATTTTGATTAAAAAATATTATTTTAATATTTTCATGTGTCACGTCAGCGCCATGTATGCATTTAATTTATTTTTTATTTTATTTTCACGTAAGCACAGTTAACGGAAAACTTAACTGATGATAACGGTAGGATCCATTTAAGTTGCTTTAATGCTAATTGAGGGACTCACTTATGAGTTTATGAAATTCGGAATCCAAACTGGTCGGTTTAACAACATTTTAGTGTGCCACGTGTCTAAAACCCGCAAAAATGCTAAAAAAACTAGTAAATGAGATCAACTCTAATAAAATAACTAAAATAGGGTGAAACTGAAATTAAACATAAATGAGATGCTTTAAACTTAAAATGTGGGAGCAATTGCACTTAAAAATAGCCAATAGGTAAATAAATCAGAAATGAAAACTATGCCAACTCTTGATACAGAATTTTAACTAGTCCAGAAGGATATGGAAATTTGCTGCAAGCAATAGTCCAAAAACATAGGCAAACCATCATTTACAAGGAAAAGGAATGCTATGTTATTACCAACCAAACCATCCATCATTTACAATGTGATAGCGACCAGAATCCTATCCGGATAAACTTGTAGTGTTTATTTATATGTAACATAAGACCAATAGAATCAAATTTACATCTTCCCAACAAACCACCACTGGCTTTTAACACTTTTTCTCTGTATCTGAATATTTATACCGACACAAAAGTCAACACAGATTCAAATTTTATATAAACCAAAAAGGAAATGACCACCGAAGAGAATTGAAATCATGCAATGTCAATTTTTTAGATTCTCGGTTGGAAGTATAACTTACTTTCACAGGGTGCAATATTATGCCAAAATTATGATATCATAGATCAACACCCTCATCGAGACCTTTAGAACTGATCATCACATTCGAATCAATTTGCTTGTCGAATTTCTTCTTCCTCCTGCCTTCAAATTCTTGGAACCCTTCCATCTAAATATAACGTTTTCAAGCACAATTGGAGTGGGTTAAACAATAAAAACCAATCGATGGAATGGAATGTAGAAACTTTGAACTACCTGCTGAAATTGATCCATGGAAATGGGATTTTCGTGTAGGGAGATGTTTTGTAGAGCCTTGCAATCTTTTAATAGATTTTGAGGAATCTGTTCAACAATACAAGCAGTTATGAGAGAGTTCCCAAGAGCAAGATAATTAAGATTAAAAGACAATATTAGTTAATGCTGACAATATTGAACAATATGAAAGTAATAGACGTTCAAAATGCGTTCAAAGCCGACATTCCAAAAATAAAGCATCCCCATTCACAACTCGTTTCAAGTCAATACACATTTACAGATGTTGAGAGTGTGTAATCAAGTAAACAAACTATATTGGTAGCCTGAAAAATCCCAGACATGACAAGAAAGATGGGGAGTGCGGAGGAAAGAGGTAAAGGAGTTATTGTGAGTTTAAAATGTGTATGTGTGGGGAGCTCTAGATAAAGCTTAGTGATCCAAATTGATGGTCTTGAAAAGTGATAGTTTTCATTAAAAAAAATTAACACTCGAGAGAGATTACAGTTATACCATAATATATAGCCCAAGAACATGGCACTACCCTGAAGTTCAATTTTTTAATACGAATACTAACTCCTCTCAAACCCACATCCAAGCATTATTCACTGTTGGATATGTTCTATTCCTGCTCAAATTAACAAAAAATGAATGCCTATATATCATCATGCAACTTTAGCAACATAACCTGTTCGTCCTCAAGTGATCTTATACATTTTTCTCACTTTTGGTGCAAGGAAAGCATAAGGAAAACAAACAAAACAAGACTACAAAGTTCCCAATTAATGTGATTCATTCTCTTCCTAAACTACTTAACAGTCTTAACTCCAAATTCCCAAGAGCTCATAAAAATCATGGACCTCACTTCATCTACAACTGATGCTTCCCTTCGTATCCTTAGTCCTAGTTGCTGAATTAAGTCCATATTTCCAACATCATTTTATTCCAATTTCTACCTAGTGAAGTCCTCTACTTCAACTGCCTCTGCTGTCTGGATTTTATGAACACCTCCTCTTCCCCTTCCAATTTACTATCTGCAACTGCCTCCGACCACTTTCAGTCTCCAACCCATTTTATGTCTCTATACCCCCATTTCATATAAAGTTCAAATACAAAAAATAACATAAAATAAAAGCCAACAACTTTAGTTTTCAAGACTATCTCGGATATAACGCAGGACTATAAGAAGATATTAAATACCTGCTTCACATTATTATTGTTTAAGGAGAGCGACTTCAAGTGACTGAGATTACAAACTGATGAGGGAAGATCTTCAATAAGATTATCTGCAAAGTTATACTGAATAGGATCATTATATAATAAAGAAGCATATCAATGCAACAAACAAAAACAGTCATGTTAACTTCAATATTGTTATAACAGAACCACAGAAACAGCAAAAGATTATTACGTGAAATTCAATATGGCAGAATCATTCCCACAACCCTTTGGAGTCTGTCCACTATAATAAGAATGACAGTAATCCATACACCACACATAATTCATGACGAGTATAGATTTTAAGTTTTAGAAATGCTGATTCATTGCTTAATCAGTAGCTACATATGAAAATTGATTATATCTATATTCTTCCGCGATTTAAAAATAAATGTAGAGATTTTGAGCAAAATTGACGAACAATTACATAGGCAGAGAGTTTCCAGTGATAGTTTCCTGGTGATTTTTCCTGGATACGAAGAGTGTCCACTCTCCCCTAACCCTCTCTTTCTATTCCAGTCAAATCGCTAGATCCTATCCTTCCCCTTTCATCAACACCTCAGATTATGTGCTCTGAATCAATCCAAATTTTACATTGGCCGAAGACAACAAGAAATGGTAATCGCAAAGGACAAGAGGCTGAAAGCGCAACGATAGAGTATGTGGTGGTGGGAACCCTTTGATCTCGTTTTCTATCTCTACAATTAATATTCTTCATTTTATAGTTAGGAAGGATGAGCCTTGGTGAAAAGATAAGCTCAGATATAGACATAGGTATAACGTCAAAATATATGCGCTAACCAAACATGTCACCAACTTAAAGCATAACTAATGCTTTGCTACTTATGAAATGCATACAACAACAAAGCCGAGAAACATTGCAAGGATTTGGAAGGGGTACCTCCATATGTTACAAGTATTGAATGAAGTCCTTAGTATCAAAATTTATCTGCTTCTACCATCAAACAGTGTACGATACGATGTAATCCACAACAAAGAGCTCTAGTATATGGAATCGCATAGCCAATTATTATATGAAGATGGAATTTACATCTTATCAAAATACCATTCAATAGCTATCCATTTGTATCCCCTTCGACATGTGTCATTTACTTTTCCCTTTTGATGTCACTTCTTCCATTTCCATTATCAAATCCAATTGATGGTTCGGAAATGGAATAGTGATGAAACTCATACTAACACCACTTGAAAGATGCTGATTTTACATGCTGAAATCAATCCTGAGTCCCTAACTTGTGGTTAAACTTTCCAAATTGAAATAGGAAGTTTTGAAGCAAGCTTCCACAAGGATATCACTACTTCTACTTTTCTTCATTCCATAAAGCAAACTGATATGTTCCTTTACTTTTATAACCTATGACCTGCATTTCATCCTGAGTTTCAGCTCACAGATCAGTCTTTTACAGACTCAGATACTCCGGAGTCCATCTCTTGAATGCTCATACAATTCCTTCATGTATTCACCAAACATTTTTATTACCCTTTTAAAAGTAATAATGCTCCACAAACTGTTAGGTCAGTAATCCATGGGAAAAAACTGTTTTTTAAGAGTTTGCAGTTACATTCACAAAGTTTTGCAATTGTTGCAAATTTCACTTCTCCTTCAGTGAATAGACGTGAAGAAAAAAGTGACCTATGCTTATCAAGGAAACTTTGTAATCCCTTCCACCATCCTTCCAATAACAAGCTTCTTCGCTGCGGCTTTTCAAACCACACTATTTAACCCCATTAGGCAGATTTACAACAATCTCCAGTTGCTGTCTCAAAGGCATGTTTATAAGCTGATTGCCTGTTAGCTACAACAACACACTGTTGTCCAACACCCTTATTTAAATATATTTCTAGTATCTTTCACTTATATCTTGTGCTATGGGTAAGATAGTAAAGATCACTCTTTAGGTGAGTTGAGCATTCTTCGGGGCAAGTGGTTTAAGGCGCTTACTTCTCTTGAGGTCTCAGGTTCGAGTCTCGGCTGTTACGCTTGCTGATAAAAAGATAAAAAAATAAAAACTTTTTCCCACAATCTTACTGTCAAGAGTACCCAACATGTCTTCTGATTGTTCTTTCTTAACCACATTTTATATTAGTTTTTTCCTTATTGAACCTGGACCTTTTTTTGTCAAGTTCTTCATTAACCACGCGGTTGAAGGTACATACATAAATTTAGACTTAAATTAAGGTACAAACAGTCTGAATACCTGGATTGCAAATAGGGCTTATACTATAGATCTGCACAACAATTAGTAAAGGCCAAATCTCTGCAGATTGACATGCAATTTTTCAGCAAACAAAGGGGGGGCTATAGTCTTACTTCATTATTAACCCTCATAAATTCTACTTTACATATTCTTATAAGTTTGGAGTTTCTACTATTCTTCTATGTCAAGGCCATAAGACAAGCTTATAGCTAAGCTCAAGTTACTAAACAAGCCTAAAGCAAGACTTAAGTTTTGTTCATTCAGCAAGCAAGTAAACCAAGGTGAGTTCATAAACGAGCTAGCCTCAAGTAACTTGCAAGCAACTAGTTTTGCTTGCCACCTAGTGAGATCAAGAATAGCTTGAAAATTTAGCAGTTGCCATAGTAGAAAAGGGATCATCAACAAAGAAGAGGAGAACTACGAGAAAAGTTTCAAACGTACCATCTGCTTGTAACTCTTCCAGAGAGAAGCAACTCCCAATTGATTCAGGAAGAGACTTTAGCTTGTTATTTGAAACATTTATAAGCACCAACTGCATTATCAAGTAGTCCAGGTCAGAATGCAAAATATATATATAAAAACTGCTACGACTGACTTCATTTCTTTATACATTTCACAAGCAAATACTTCCTTTTCCCAAAGCAGTGGAAATTGCAACAAGACACAACTATGATAAGGAACATGACTATTTGGAGCACAAGTGACCTTTTTCACAAGTGCTGCATGTTAAAAAAAAAAAACAAAAAAAACTGGTAGTATCTAAACAAAATAGTTCACTGAATACAGTTACTTACATTACGGAGACTTCCAATTGTATCAGGCAAGCATGTTAACGTATTTCCAGAAATGGATAACCTTTCAAGCCTTACCAGCTGTCCCACTAGATTCACAAAATGCACATCTAGTCAGAAACCAATCAGTATCGTGCAAAAAATATTGAACCCGCAAGTTTTGCAGATAATGCTTAGTGTTATATGAAATAATCTTATTTAGAGAAGATACATACGTTCATCAGGTAGGGAGGTAACTCGGTTCCCGTCTAGTGTCATAATTTTTAGAGACTGAAGTTTGCCCAAATTCATTGGCAGCCGCTCAATAAGGTTATTAGCCAATACCTGAAAGCAATAAATATGTTCAACAGGTAATTGAGAAATGAATATATTCATAAAAATTAACCACAACACAGTTGAAGCATCCAACTGCAATAATCCCCTATGCACCCGATCATGTGCATGTAATCAAAAGTGCAGCATGGAGGATTAAAAAAAAAACTTTCTTTTATGGTTGCAGCTACATATGTTTTTGCAGAAAGCATCAAGTCAAGCCAATACACAAAAGTTGTGTGTATAAAGGAAAGATGTCAACAAACTACTAAAAAATAAGTAAACAAAAGGCTTCAAAAAAAGGTTCATTAACCAAACAAATAAATCAATAGATGATGTTTCGTTTCATAGGTGGTGAGACTTATAGGAATGGTATAGTAATCATGAGAGACAGATTACTATGGTGACCAAAGGATATATTTCCAACTCCCTCTACCACTTTTTGGTATATGGAAGCAGAAAGTGATCCCTACTCCTTGTACTTCCTTTGTGATTGAGAATTCCTGTAAAAGTGCAAACACCTCTAAGTGATAAAGCTTATTGTTATTCATGCATTCTCTTGACAGATTCCTTCAATATCCATTTCCTATGACGATAACAATACTACCCAGTTTCGAGGTCTCTGTTACTGAGAATTCCAGTAGAAGAGCAAACATCCCTAAGTGATAAATAAAGGTTATTTTTTCAGGAATTATCGACAGGTTCCTTCAATATCTGTTTCTTATGAAATGGTAGAAATCAAATTTTTAGTTCATCGTGACAATCTCTTGATGAATGTATGCAAATTCTTTCACAGTCATGATCTATAATCCCTATCTTGGCTCAACTAATATATGTCAAACATACACGTTCTTCCTTTTCTCCAATAAAACCATTCATGTTAACTCTTATAATTACTATAAGGAGTAATAATTCTTACAAGGCGCTGCATATTGATTAATTTGCTGATTTCCAAAGGTATGTCAACTGCATGGAAAAGAAAAAAAAAGATCAATTTCAGTACAACAGGTGCTAAAGGTTAGAAGAGACCTACTACTAGCAGCCAGTGCACAGTTAAATCTTAAAAAGGTTCTTCTGTTTAAGTGACACAGACACACAACCAAAACATAGCAGTACCTATTTTATTGTGTGTTAAGTCAAGAGTGCGTACGGATCCTTCCAAATCAAAAACTTCATCTGGAAATGTCTGTTCAAGAGGAATATAGTAAGTACACCACAAACAAGAGGAAATATACAAATAAAAAAAACATCCCAATTGAAAGTCACTTACACTACTGTGTTTCTTTATCTAGTAAGAAATTATCAAAACATCATTTCATCTCATCAAATGAAAGTCCTATGTTGCATAGACACGGGTACGGAATACGGAACACGACACAAATACGGCTACACACAATTTTTATAAATAGACACGATACGTGAAGAATACAATAAAAATAAATAATACTTCATCCGTTCCAAAATAAGTGTCCTGATTCTCTTGATTTTTTTTTCCCCAAAATGAATGTCCTCTTTCATATAACAAGTTAGTTAGTATCTCTTAACACATGATCACGAGGGTACAAGTGTAAATGTATCATGTTAACTAACTTCTCCTTATTTTTTCTCAAAATAATAGTAAGTACACTCATTTTAGGTTTTGGGATGGAGGGAATAATTTATATTTTCTATATTAGCGCATATAAGTTACATCAATTCAAACTCGTCAATGTGTTTTAGAGTGTCGAACTCGCTCAATCAATTTATTGTTGAAAGAAACGAGGACCTGTAAGGTATCTAACACATGTCCTCTTAAAAATATTATTGAAAATTTGGGGGACAAGTATCCGGAAAGTGTCCGTGCGCGTCATAGGATGAAACTACTGAATACAAATTTTCTCAACAAAGCATGTCTAGTGGTTTGAGTATGCTTATATATAGTATATACAACTAGCAGTCTCCGAGGAAGAAAAATCAATGTAAACTAAACTTGAAGCAATTTTAAAGTAAATTCATCAAGCTATGGAAAACAATTGAGGTGAGCATGAGTCAAGATCCATCCAATCCATCCAATAACCGATCATTCATAAGAAAGATAAAAATCTGTATTGAAATCGGGAAAAGCAAAAAGCAAAAAGTGATAGGGAAGTGAAAATTGCCTTCAATTTGGAGTCGCGCAAGGCAACAATGCCGGTGGATCGCCAGCGGATGAGGCGGTTAGCTTTGGAATCGGCGTCCTTGCTGACATAGCAACCCATGAGAGGATAATCGGAAGTGAAGAACCAGAGAAAATGAAGCGAAACCTACGGGATTTGGGGTTGAAGAGTTGAAGGTTCCAAGTTGAGGGACAGAGAAGAGAAGAGAAGACTTGGAACCCAAAAGCGCGTTGGCGAGTTTGTTTGTTTGATTTAATTTGTGTTAATTTGTGCTAATGCTAATGATATGAGAAGCGCGGGGAGGGAGGGGACAATAACGTGCTCCGTTTGGCTGTTCTCCATGTGTTCATTTTTTCTCCTTTTGACTTTTTTTTTTCCTTCTTTATTTGGTTTTTGACTGTGAGGTTTCCGAGGCAGGCCAGTAAGCAGCACGAGATCAACATTTTTAATTCATATCATTTAGATAGGACCAGTAAAGCGGCAAATCTGAGACTTTAACTTGAGACTTCTAGATAAATTGGAAAGGGAAAGTGCGAAATTAGTATTTTTAAGTCATGTCACGCTCAGACTAATACTTATTCGAGTCGGGTAGGATCACCAAGTCGGCAAATCTATACCAACCAAGTTTAGCACAATTGTATTCCTTTAAACTTGAACTCGAGACTTCAAATTAAACTGAAACAACTTCTTACTAGTTGCCCACCTGCTTGGTGGTCCTTTTGACTTTTTAATTTATCGTAAATCTATGTTCAAATGATATTTGGGGTTTTTTTGTGTGCAAAATATAGTAAGTTAGTAATTTAAATACCAAAAGCACGGTCAGTGTAAATGAGCTTTACATCATTAGTGTACCATGTTTTGTCGTTTCGTTTACGGAAATCTAAATTTAAATGAGGGGTTTCTCTCTAAATATTTTTGTGATATTTATTAATATATATATATATATAAAGTTTACCCGGAGTCTTAAATAATACATACACAAAATTGGATTCGGACAGATACAAGTTAAATACCTTATTGTTCTCTCTTATGAATCACAAAACATACATATGAATCACATGTTAAAGACTATTACATGTGAAAGACTATTTTGTTTCACAAATTCAAATAAATACTCTTATTTGAAAATTTAAGATTAAATAAAGGGTATAATAGTTTTTTTAGAAAATAAAGATTGAATTTCAAATTTTGAGGTAGTCGATTGTCGTGGACAAATACATTTGGATAGTTATGTGTCGTGTATTTTTATATTGGGTAGTACTCCCTCCGTCCCAAAATGAGTGTCCTGTTTTTCTAAATTTTTTGTCCCAAAATGAGTGTCCGGTTTCTATTTTTAGATTATTATATTATTGTTTTTCTCATATTACTCTTATCACTTATGCACTGCACATGGATAGATTTGAATTGCACATGGGTGTAGGTGGAAAAATGAGGGTAATATTAAAAACACATTAAGTTATCTAGTAATCCTTAATTTTTGCAAAAAATGGAAACAAGACACTCATTTTGGGATGGATGGAGTAATTAGTATGTGGACAAAGCCACATAAAAAATTTGTGTAATCACTTCAAGTGATAGTGGAGCAAGACGCCTAGACCTAATTTCCTGTTATTGTATTCAAAACATCTATTTTGCAAATTAGCTTTCTAATTTACATCATCTTGGTTAAATTTCATGTAATATTATTCTTCCTATTTTGTTTTTTTGGCTCCTTCTATTGTGAACGACTACTTGAGCTGATTCAATTTCACCCCTCAAACAAAAAAAAACAAAAAAAATTGTTAAACCATACTTTGGTAATAACAATGGAGCAGTTCTAACAATAATCTCTGAGCCCGACGCAATTTGGTCATGCGTCATGATATTGTTACATGGATTTGTAATGTCATGCGTCATGATATTGTTATATGGATTTGTAATGTTTGTTGATGAATAACTTAGTTCATCTAAACAAAATCAAACAATACATTCACATTTTTCGACATCTCTAAGAATGCAGTGTTAGCATCTCCTTAAAATCGTTTGCCCTCATTCAAAGTCTAAAACTTTAACTTTTTTTTTTTTTTTTTTAAAGTAAAACTTTTACTTCTTACAATAATATGGATACTCAAAAAATTGAATTTGACTCAAAACAAATACCATTCAAATATCAATCCTTACCTTATCATTTGAAATTATCAATTGATTGTAAGCTACTCATTTCACCTAGCATTCAATTGTCTTTTTGTTTCAACCAGATTGAAGTACACAGGTTGAGTATGTATCGTATTTCCTTGCATCGTTCAAAATTTTCCACTTCAGCATTCGTGCGCGTAATTTTGTCTTCCAAAGAGAAATTTCGGGAGTATAGTTTGATTTGTGACATTCACCCCAACCCAATTCACACGATATTCTTGTCACACCGCCCACTCGGGCAGTCCACTTCTTACTGTGTGGACATTTGCGAACATAGTGATTTCCATGACAGTAGAAACAAACAATCTTGCAAGTTCTTTGGCATAATTTCAATTCCGATCGAGTATCCTCCAAGGTAGAATTCAACTCCATCAAATGTTTGCCGAATGTTGTTTTGAAATTCGCCAACGCTACCATCAAGATTGAAATGCACAACGTTTTTGCTAAACACCATCATTTGTGTCACGTATTAGCTCACATTTGCTTTTTGCCTCCAAAGCGGCTTCCTATAGCATCTGAGAGCTCAATTGGTATGTTATGACCAATAAAGCCCAATTGGCAATTCTATATAGCACCTTTGCTACACTGATACTCCAAAGTCCAATCAGATCCATGTGAGTGAGAACATGACACCCTGAAATCGTCAAAAGCAAAGCAACTTCCTCGCTGAGCTCAACCAACATGACAATAACAAGGAACACATGACTTGACAATTCAGACATTAACATATATAGTCAAAGACCCCAATCTCAGCTCAGCTTTCACAGACAGAGAGGTAAAGACATGACCGGAGATTCAACCGAAAATCCAGACCCACAACAGCCTAGTTCTTGCCTAGAAAATAGTCGGAAAGAGAGAGCAACGAGTCCTCATACCTCAACCCGAAATATCCAGAGTCCGATCTGGATGCTGAGCCAGACCCCCCATCACAACGGCAGCGCCCTCTATGATTCGTATGAGCTTCGTGCAGTGACCAAACAGCTCAACAAGGCCATTCAAGGCGGCTCCAACGTGTTATCATCACCTTACGTCTATCGGTGCCTGTACAAACAAGGCACAAAGCCACCCAGAAAAGCTTTGCTACATAGCATACCGGCACATCCCAAGGTTGGCACAACTGCACAAGTCACCAGAGGATTCGCTGCACGGCTGTGGAAGAAGGTTAAGCAAGGGTTTCTCAGCAAAAAATAGAGTAATCAGCAGTAACAACCAAATCATGAAGCTTAGGAGTTATTAGTGTACGTACCGTTTCCATTGCAAAATGATATTGTAATATCCAGCTTCTTCGAGCATTGTAACAACATACTCTGCATTCACAACATTATATCAGAAAATTTCAATAATTTGCATTCAAAACCTGTCCAAATCCTAATTAATGAAGCAAAGGAATTGAAAGAATTACACTCCATGCTAGTCCAAATCTTGACTTAAAAAACCAGCTAAGTAATTGGACCATCATTTTCTTTCAACAATAAAGCAAAAATTTCACACTTACATTTGACATTGAAAAAGTTCATTTACAAGCATGCTTCGATCGAATATGACTAATGAAGCCTTAATGTCAAAGCCACACGATATTACAATTAAAAAGGAAAACAAATGGTGAACTAAATCAAATCTTGTGCTGCACCCATAAACACCATTGGTTGCCAAGATTACAAAAGCTAAGACAGCCTCAATGCCATTTCTTGGAGAAGAGCTCTTTTCTGTGAAGCATTAATTACATGAGAGCTCTCAGCATTCTCAAGCACATCAGCAATTATGGCAGCTGCATGACCAAGAGGTTCCTCAGCTGCTCTCTTCAACATGAAAGCCTGTACAGTCCACAATGCTGGTGGTCAGTATAGCTGCACCATACAACGCATTATATGCCAATTACATTTAACGATGCTTTTCTAGTAGCACTGCTGGTATTGGGACAAGTTCTATATACAATTCCTTCTTAAAAAGGGATAACCAGTGCACAAGTCTCTTGCCATTATGAGCTTGGGATGACTTTACCCTTGCTTTTGCAGAGACGGTGTTTCTCTAACTCGAACCCATGACCTCAAGGTCACAAGGCAATAACCATACCGAAGCGCAAGTCTCACCCTCTATATACTTGTGTATTTGTGTGTGAGAAGGCTATATATGTGCGCGCATGTGTGAGAGAGAGATAGAGAGATCATACTATTTTGCATCACGAATATCTTATAGTTAAGTTGTAATCAATTTCACCACATTTTACTTTAGTTAAAGAAAAGCACGGGGACCTTTCATTCTGCTTTATGCACGTGCATAAAAAGTGAGCTTCAGAATAGAACATGAGAAAAACAGAAAATTGTGGATAGGCATAGAAAGTCAACACATGGGAATAGAATGTTCAGAAGACATGTATTTCGGTTTAAACTGACGTTCATAAGCATGCATTATTCAGCAACGAACCTCATGCAGAATCACCTCCTTGACTTTAAGAGATAGGAAAAGTTCATTTTATATCATATCTAGAGTTTCGGAATTATTTGAGTATTTTCATCTTATTATCTACACAGGGATTTCAAGCAACTCGTATTAATTCAAGTTGCTTTGAAGAAAATATGAAGATTGATTTGAGAAGTTGCTTGTGAGTTAAGCAGTTAAGAAACCCCTCTCTTCATCCCAAAATGAGTGTCTTGGCTTCCATTTTGAGAAATTTTTACGATAAGTTAATTATTGTTGTATATTTCCTCTCGTATCCCCGATGATATGTGTTGTGACAAGGTCTATAGACACAAACTCAGTATCACTCATCAGAAATTTAGTAGTACCTTTTGGTTAATCACTCAGGTTAGGAGATATAGATCTTTGACATAAATAAAAATATAGCTTCTGAATATCTGGATGGATAAAAAAAGACCCTTGTTTAAAAATAAAAATAAAAACTAATTTATACATGTGATCCAAAAAGAATGCAATAGCAAATTAACTGCACATAGGATACATAAAGTGTTTTACAATGCAAGGTAAACAAGAAGATGAAGAAGATAAATGATAATTATTCAAGACATGGCAAATCATGATTCACAAGTATCTTACACGCGTGTGTGAGAGAGAGAGATGGAGAGAGAGAGAACCTGTCCATGATGAGATATTGCTAAAGTACATGCATGCTGGAACCAAGGCTCTCCATCTATTTGAACAGGTAATGCAGCAAAAAGCTGTATCTTTATTGATTGCCCTTGGGCCAATCTTCGAGCACGAGAAAGTCCCACCTGTTACAACAGAGAATTACAATTCAGAAGCGGTCCCACTATTCAAAAATTTCCACAATAATTATCAGACTGGACCGGGCATTAAAGATACAAGGAGAAAGGTCCAATTTAGTCTCTGAACTGTCCAAAACGTGCCAATTTAGTCCCTGAACTATCAATCAAGTCCAAAGGTTATCCAATCGTGTCAATTTAGTCTAAATGTTTTCAGAAACCGTATCAAATCAGGACATTCCGTCAAATCTATGGAAGGAGTCTGTTAGTTCCTGCTTACGTGTAATATTTTTTTTGACGGATTCCGTCCATGGATTTGACGGAATGTCTTGAATTGACACGGTTTCTGAAAACATTTGGTCTAAATTGACACGATTGGATAAGCTTTGGACTAAATTGACTCGATTGACAGTTCAATGACTAAATCGGCACGTTTTAGATAGTTCAGGGACTAAATTGAACCTTTTTTCAAGATACAACAATTCATATTAAGTTGGTTCGCAGGCCACTTGAGAACCAAAACTATCTTGTATGATCCAAATGATGATGAGCTGATATCTGTTTTTTTTTTTCATTCCTGATTATCCAACAGAAAAGCATTCATTGTGTCCTTTAATTGTTATTTCTATGGAAAGATTCAAAATTTGAGTCCTACTATGCTTTCTAACCCTTTTCTCAAATTTCAAAATAAATCCTTTTGCTAAAAGCACAAGCTAAACTACCAAGAAGTATAAACAGATACCAGTATCATACATAGATCACATTTTCAAAACTTCAAAAACCAAGATGCATATAACCAATATACCAAAATAACAATCTACCTGAAGCTTTCCAAGATGCCAAGTTCCAGAGATGCTCACAACTTCTAACATTTTATCATGCATAGATTGTGGATCAAAATTATCAAAATTTTCTTCCTCATTTTGCCACAAGTCCACACCACCCATGTAGCTGCCTATATTAGCAACCAGAACACCTTCTGCATC
Source organism: Pelargonium citronellum (assembly GCA_036897665.1). NCBI lineage: Eukaryota > Viridiplantae > Streptophyta > Magnoliopsida > Geraniales > Geraniaceae > Pelargonium > Pelargonium citronellum. The sequence continues at coordinate 18,405 of JAYMSZ010000214.1, forward strand.
CTGCAAGATTGAAAGCAAAGTTATATGATGTGTAGGCTGTAGCAAGAAGAATAAGCGGGGCCTGCTGCAAAAACTGTGCAGATCTAGGAAATAATAAAAAATCAACCAGAAGGGAAAAGACAGTAATAGCAGAACTCAACTATAGCGGTAAAAAGGGATGTGGCTACATGTCAAGAACATGCAAAAGTAAAACCAGCTGGCAAGATAAATTTAGAGAAAGAACAGAAGGACCTCTTAAAACAACCCAACACAGCTTATTAGCATAATCAAAATTTTAACGATTTGTTCAACCAAAAAAAAAATGCAATATATGCTTAGAAGTATCTAATAGTTCATTCTTTTTTCAAGACCTACAAAAACATTCACACTAAACATGATAGAAGGTTCCTCGTTACTCATATTATGGGACCTGAAAGAACAAGCACATTAGACAAGGAAACACAATAGAGATTCCTTATCCATAATTTTGGAATTCTGTCTCCCACAATATGACAATAAAGTAAATACATAGCCAAGAAGAAGAGTATCAATTTCTGAAAAAGTGGTAAATCCACTCACCTCAGGGACCTCTATCTCAACACCATCCACTTCAACTCGAACTTGCCAAGGAAAATCAGCAAACGTCCTATCCATTATATTCTTAGCACCCTCACGTGCGTAAAGAACTTTGTTCATAAACTGCATTTATATTTCACATATTTATGGTAATGAAATTAAAGAAGCTCAATAATTATATAGTTAGAAAGCAATAGATATCAAGTCTAGCATCTAAAATCATAAAATTGCTCCCTAGAAAAACTCTTTAGAGGATATATGATCTTAATAAAAGAAGTAGCATCTAATTGACTGTTTCATGAAGCTATTTATCTGCCTTTTTCGTTGCTCAGATATCTTCGCCAAGTTCCAATAAGAGATTTTTATCAGGATAAAATGAGTGGAGATGCAAGAGATTAGAATAGCATCACCCGTTGACAGATTGGGAACCCAATAAAAGGTCGTAATTTGGCAAAAACATTTTTTGACCACTAAAAAAAATATGCATGCAATACACCAAAAGTTTAATTATTTTCCTATTAGAACAATGCAGCAAGTTGCCAACGTCATTGGATGAGAAACTCTTCAACCAAAAAGTAAAGTTTATGATTACCTGGTTATAGAACTTCTCTGGATTTTCCTCCCGCAAATTATGGATGTCAAGAGCAACCTTTGCGTCACAGCCAATTCCTGTAAACAAAGCAAGGGTTAACTATTTGTGACTTGTGAGCAAGATAGATCAACACGTTATCAAAGGATACTATTAACATCAAAGTGTACATTTCCACAAACTAAGGCCAAACCTAGCCAGTTCTACTAACTGCTGTAGATTCACCCCTGTTATAGAAGGTGTGAATAGGTTGAGCAACATAAGTTGAGACAAATTTCAGATCGATCACAGAAAAACAATTTGGTTATGTCTGATACCAGCAACACAACCACAGCCAATTTGTGCATGCAAGGGCCAGTAAAGACTTCACTGTCATGTGTGAGGTATGAGTGATACATACAAATTTTGTGTCTGCTTACCAAGATAGTTGTTCATAAATTTTGGTGGCTGAAGTTGCTTTCCCTGTTGATTTACAATTGCCACCTTCCAGCGGTCCAGAATGGTTACTGCAGCATGCTCAATGTGCTGCAACAGTGTGCAAAGACCTCCTTGTCTTTCTACTGAGCCCAAACCAGCTCCCCAAGATAGAACTCTGGCCAGATCATTTCCAGTTCCTGCAGGAAGAATAGCAACTGGAGGCGGAGAAACAAAATTTTGCTTGTCTATAGCATTTAGAACCCAACCAACAGTCCCATCTCCTCCACAAACTAGGATCCTGAAGTGGGGAACCTTTCTGAATAAATAAAGACCAATCTCTGGTCCTTGTCCTGCGCTCAGCTCAAAAACCTGAAAGGAAAACCATAACCAATAGTTGTTACAATATCAAATGAGGTATGTGAACCATCAAAGTTGAAATAAAATCAACATCAAAACATAAATGTAAACCAAACATCATTAGATAAAATGAAAATTATCATAACTACTGTTTATTAAACCCCACATTATTTTCTTAAGAAAAAGAAATCAATATAGAAAACAGCCTATGTGATGTTCCCAATTAAGAGGCGCAACTTCAAGCAGTTTCAATCTATAGATAATATATTGCCAAAACACTTTAAATGTGATTAAAACAAGAATTAAAAAGTGCAGCTCTTCTGTTGAAGATAATCTAGTGAACTTTTTTTTTTTTTTTGAAAGTAACAACAACCACCATAGTTGATTAAAGAAAAGCACACATAATTTTATTTAGGAAACGAAATAAAATATTCTATAACGTCATAGAAGTTTAGCAGCAAATTCAATCAGTTACAAGTTGCACCCCCTGATAATAGTACAAAGCTAAGCCCAACCACAAGCAATAGTCTTCTGCACTTTCATGAGAACACATAATGAGGCATTCAGTAATTGCCATAAGGTAATTGTATGTGTTCATTGAAAGAAACCATGCAGCTTTAGGGGAAAAATTAAATAATCAAAATATAAAATATGTTTTTAAAACTGCAGATAAATTCAAAATACCACGAAATGATTCTAATAAGATGAGCACAAATTTGTGGAAAATGGAATAAGATGTCAGACAAATTATGCAATTCTTGTGGAGCAGCTGCTATTTTATTTGATCAAGTTTGCACCAGGAGAGAATACATGCGATCTTAGGCCACTAATAATCTATGACATACGCAGTTGCAGACTGATTTGAGGTAAAGTATATCTTATTGTTCGAAGCTTGTAATTATTGAAATTGCACTAAATCAGCTAGATGGAAAGATAACACATAAAAATGTGCCTATTGCATAACTAGTGTACTTTAGAATGGTACAAAACACAAAATTTGTAATAAAAAAGATGCAGCCCTAGGCCCACTCTGAGAGAACCCAAACCTGAACAGGATTCAGAAGAAGGTTCAAACGATGCTTGAGAGAATCCCCACGCTGAGCCCCACTTTTCTTGTTGATAAAAACTAACAATGGTCTTGCATCTGAAGGCAAATCAGTCAGCTCATATCTCTGTTTCATTCTTAATAACTGTGTCTCATCCTTCTGATTGATTGAGGAACTTCTCTTAAAGGTAGGCTTGGAGTCCAATTTGTTATCTGCATCACCATCTTTGTTCCCTACATTTACACTACCATTACAGGTCTCTTCTATTCCATGAACACCATTTGCTGTTTGCTGGTTTTCAGCTGTGCTTTCTGTCGAAGTGTCTCCAACACTACCACCACTACCTGTGTCAGCAGAGGCTTCATTCCCCTGTTTGTACTTCTTGCTCTGACTCCTAATAGTTGCACGCACTGAAGACGCAATCTCATTGGCACCTTGTGTGATTGAGCTCAAAAATCCACCTGAAGTACTGTTCAATTCCTTTACATGAAGTGGGGATAAAAGCAGCCTTCTATAGGGTCCCAAATCACATATATCACCAGTTTCACTAGACATGCTACTGTGGCAATCGACATGCACCAGTCGCTGACACCACAAGCAACACCATATAGGCGAACCACCAAGAAAAGACCCACTACATGGCTCTTCACAGTAGCTACAGAAAGCTGTTTCATCCGGTTGATCTGTAACCTCTGTCCACCGAACAGCCCATTGATGTACCACATGTTCATACCCAAACATAGACACACACTTGCAATCCTTATGCGCATTCGAAGAGCAACCTAAGTGAGACGCCGCACCACAAATATTACAGCGATGGATAAAACTGTCTGAATTCATCTTAGGCCCGAGAGGCTGCGAAGGGGACATGGACTTCAAACACACACAACAATTTAGACTTTTCCCACGAGATACAGTTTCTAAGACCCATGTATGGGGGGCTAGAGGAACCTTGTGCCTGGTCTTGGGATTTTTCTTAGATCTGGCTATGGCTTTCATCCAACTTAAATTGATATTCCTCCTCCATTGGAAGGCTGTGTAGGCTATAGTGACGATCCCAACTAGAGCAGCAACAAAGCAACTAATAAAGAAGATGCGCGAATCTCCCATATCATTGGGATTCATCCAACTAGGCAGCAACATCTCAAAATCCCCATCATAATCCATTCTCTAAATTACGCATACATTCGCATTCTACAAATCACCCTAATCACCCTAATTAGCTACACAAACCAACAGAAAACATCATCCAGTTGAATATTTCTAGTATAAACTCAAACAAATGCATCCAAACCTCACTCCGATCATCCGACCAACTTCACTAACTGTCCAGCACCTTGACTCCGACAATGTGCCCCACTTCAAAGGATCAAACTCACAGGCCTTGATCAGGAAACAACAAGTAAACACAAAAACCTGTAAGAAAAAGAAAACACAGACACAACAGTCGCGATCATCATCACAAATTAGCGAAACCTAATCGATAGATACACACATAAATTTAATGTTCGGAGAAATAGAGAAATTGATAGCAGAAAAAGAGGAAACAATGCATCGCAGTGAAGAGGATAGAGAGAGAGAGAGAGAGAACAAACCCTAGAAAGATTGGTGTGAAGAAGACAATCCAGTGGCGCTTCTAGAGAGAGAAAACCATGTTCGAAACTCTAAAAACTGTTTAAATTAAATTGGTGTAATTAAAAAAGACGAATAAAGGCAATAAAGCGAGTTTTAATTTTGATTCCTTTATTAACTCTGGTTTGTGAAGTTTTTTATATATTTTTATAATTTTACGGTTTATTTTTGGTGTAAATATTGCTGCTATTATATTTTGGTGGATTTGAGATTCTTCGATACAGAATCTTTGTACTCCAGATGTCCACGTGGCAGATAAACAAAGGTATTGCGTGGAATAATTGTGGGTCCCACTGTTAGGTTGGATCTTTGGGTGTGGGACAGGTCATCTTCTCACACCTCTTCACTTTATGTCGGCATGAATTGAAAGTTAATAATGAATTGTATCCACCAAAGTTAAATGAATTGTTGGTAGTTCAGATGGAATTGGATTCGGTTCGAATTGAAACATGAGAGTCAATGCGATCTGACAATACGTTAGGAACGAACTGGACTATATAAAATTCAAATTTTTAGTGTAACATGAGCAAATGTATCTGAAATTGATTTGATCGAATTTTTGTTAAAATGAATTTCAGATGTCCGCATATTCATGTTCAATTATCGGCTCTAGCAACATATATTGAAGCATTGAATTATCGAAACCAATTATCATAAAATTGAACTCAAAATTAACCCAAAAAAATTGAATACATGATAAGCGCCAAACTAAACAACAAAATTAAACTCAATTATGATATAAATTAAAGGAATAATTGCAAATAAATACGTTATAATTGTCATGTTATGCACATAACTACATTTGCTCAGATCCGTTGCAACTAACTACATATTGATTTTTTATGTTGCGTCATTAGTGACTCCATTAAAATTGTTGTGTATTGGCCAAAATGCCCCTTATATATAGCAATTAAAGTGTAAGATTAATGGATATCGTATTTGAATAGTTGAGTTTGTAAGTTGAATGAGTTCTTGGCTTCATTTTTTTCAAGTGGAAATTGAAA
>JAYMSZ010000215.1:0-23986 GCA_036897665.1 Pelargonium citronellum
ATACCCCGGGCAAGCTCTTTTAGGTTTAAGATATAATCCTAGTTTACAGAGAACTCTTAATTGTAGTACTCGTTGGTATAGAATTTCAAAAATAAATAAAGATATAAACTGACTCATTTCAGAACCTTTTTTTGCTGCACTTCGGATAGGGCTACCAAAAAGGGGTTTCTCCTTATATCTAACCTGAAGCTATAAGTTAGACTTAGCACAAAGAAAGCCGTGGGCTATTAAATTCTATAAGGTGGTTTCAAGTAGACACTTGCGATAATAGAGAATCAGAGTATTATAGCTAGTATTACCAGATTCCTTTATATTTATACATCCCAACCTTCTTTTAGCCTTACTTTTAGTCTTTTTCTAGAGCTACTCTGGAGAGCGCGAAGGGACTTGACCAATGTATTCGGATATTTAGGAATAAGATATTACGGATCCCCATGTCGAAATGTAGACTAGGGAACTTCTTGCATCAGAAATATAGATATATGCATCAAAGTACTGTAATACACAGCTGAATAAATATCCAGGTAAGAAAAGTTTCGATTATTAGAGTGTTCTAGCTTAATGGAGGGGGCTTACTAATCTATATTTCGTGTTTTATTATATCCTTTCGGGGGGAGTACCTATTTCGGAAAAGGTTTAATAAGAAGTACTTACCTCAAGTAATAACGAAATATATATATAAGTGTCTATACGAGAGGTACGAAGTCTTTCCTTTATTTAAACTGAGCAGTAGTTTACTATTAAAGAGAGCCAAACAAGGCATTCTTTTGACATTTCTATAATCTGAATTAGCAACTGAATTGATATTGCTGGAAACCCTTCTAAAGAGGTTCACAGTAAGCTTTTTTTGGTACAATTAACTGATACCCCTTGTAAATTAATCGAGTTCCTGATCAACTATCTGAAATTCCAAATTGTCAGTACTCTTAAGTATAACATAGCAATTATCCGTAGTTTTTATCTTTTCAGTTTTAGCTACGTATAAGCTGTTGGGAGTCGTATGATAAACCCACTGCTATATGAATAGTTTTCCTTGAACTACGAATTCAAAAAGAAATAGCGGGTTCCTTGTTTTATATATTCAAAGTCTGATAAAGTAGAGAAAACTGGAACGTCTTCAGAATACTAATTAAGAACGCGCAGTATACTTTTATTTGATTTAATCCACTTGTTATTTATTCTCAATTCTCAGGAGCACCTATATTTGGCATTATAAAAAGGTAGGTCTTAAACTTTTAGAAGTAGATGAATTATTGACTCTTACTTAGTTTTATGTTACCTTTCATTTAAGAGACAGAGTATAGGCACGGTTCTCATTAGTTAGTCAAGATTACCCTTTTACTAGGATGTAAGTACAGACTCATGTGTAAATAACGAGAAAACTACAGTCTTAACTGTCAAAAAGCAACCCGATTTGCAGATATTTAGTTAAGGTCTAAGATTCAAACGCTCACTCAAGAATTGCTTTATTAATACGAGAGGGTTGACTTCCTCAGGGATACCCCAGATCAAAAAATCTCGGTTTTTAAGTGGGCTTGCTCAGATTAAACTTCGCTTACTTTAAACACTCAACTTGGATAGTAAACCGTAACTAATACTGAGTAAGAATAAAAACTCCAGTTTTAGATCATATTTTAGATATAGAGGAACCCTAGCCAGTCCTTTATTTAAGGGTTCCTAATACCAGCCCTTATAATACCTTGTAAATGCGCGATCCTTGACTAAAAAAGTTTGTCGAGGACCAATTGCTATAGCAAAGGAGATGTAAAAAAACCAGTATACCTTGCAATTATCTTGCTATAAAGACTCTATATGCTTGGTGTTTTCCAACAGGAAGCTAAAATATAAACAGGGAGGTTGCTCTTCTGTGAATAAAGTAAGATAAAGTCTATGTATATAAAATTGGGAGAGTTAAGTCTTAGTTATTTCCGGGTTAGCTGCTTTCTTTCTAGGTAAAGTGCGGATATAAGAACAAGGTAACACTACACCAAACAGCTCTAAGTAGCGCGTGCTCGAAAGGATAACACAAACAAGAAGATCTTATTCTATAAAAGGCTTCGGTGATCTAAATTAATGACAACTCTTATAGATGCTAGCAGGGGTAGTATACTTAGCCCCGTATTACCTGAGGGGATCTCGACTTTTTAGAGAATTCCGAGTACAGAAAAGCTATTCTACTATATCTATACCAAAAACTAAATCTAAGTTTAATAGAGCAAGTCTAGTAAATGAATTAGAAATTGTAAAGTCTTTTGGGGTCAAAGCAAGTAATAAAAAGAGGGTCAGTTTCCTTTTACTATTTTTCAAATGAATAGAGAATCAAGTAAGTGGGTTGAGTTCGTTTACGGGTGTCCCACAGAGACAAGAGGAGATATTATAAAGAAAGCACTCAGATTCTTTACCGTTTTTTGCTTTTACAGGAAATAGGGAGACCTTTTCTTCATTCTATAAATCTAAAGCTCAATAGAGGCTATACTCTAGAATCTCGTGTGCTTTTGCCTTTCTAGTTTACGAGGCCAGGTTTTACAAGAAATAAGTTATACGCTTTTTTAGTTGAGTACAAATTATATATTAGGGGAGCACTCGTAAGTAAGGGTATAGCTCTTAAGAGAAGTATTAAGATTAAGAGTACGGAGGTTACAGCTCATAAAAAAGGTGTAGCTCCTTTTTTTCATTGGCAATTACAGAAATTAACAACTTTTTAACTAGAGTCTCGTATTTGTGTAAAAAGCTTGCCTGTGCTACAGATTATTAGCAGTTTCAAAAACCAAAGGAAAAGCTATTAGCCAAAACTACACCAAGTTTCAGATGATACATAGGAAATGACTAACAATTCCCGGTATGTCTGGAATAGGAGTATATTACTAAGTTAAGGAAGGAAGGCTTAGAACTGTAAAAGTCCGCGGTAAGACTTAAATAAGTTAGAATATAAGCTTTTTAAGTAAATAATGTATCCTTTTTCGAATGAATGCCTTGCTCATATTGCTGATTTAGATAGAGTCTAGTCAAAAAAGTATATTGAGTTTTTACTTGCTGTATGTAATTCTAGAGGTTAAAATAGTAAATGGGTGCAGCTTAGTAAGTGTATACAGTAAGGAGTATGAACGTACTTTTAGTTTCTGAGTTAAGAGTTACCTTGTTTGTATAGAGTAATAAACAGAAAATACTCAAAGTATAAAAAGCCGCCTAATCGTACTTAAATATATATGGGAGCCTTATACTCTTCCGGTAACTTTATCCCTAGTTTTTTAAACCCTTCCTTTTTCATGAACCAGTAAAAAACAGTTCTAAAACAAAAGCGACCCATCGCTAGCTGACTAAAATTATTGATAACTTGTTAAATCTGTAAACAGAGGAACAGGTAACTCCTTACTTGAATTGTTAGAACCTTTAAAGCAGCTACACTTTTTCTTTTTTTACTTTTTTTTTAAGAGCTTTCACTTTCTTAGTCTGTATCCTATCTTTCTTCTTCTTATGAGTATTTTTAAAACCTTTTAAAGGAAGACTCTTAAAGTAACAGATTTGCCATAACAAGTACTTAATTCGAGTTATTAGGAGTATGAATAAAAGCTTAGATAGCTCAGTTGGTAGAGCAAGGTCTTTCTTTACCGATGGCCGAGGGTTAGAGTCCGACTACTCCAACTCTGGTTTTTGAAGCGGGTTCGTTTTACCATGGCGCGCAGATATTTACGAAGGAAGACCTCTTATAGTCTTGTTCCACACTTGGTATTAAAACTAATAACTGTTGCCTAAGAAGCATTCTTCCTTATCTTTTAATTAGCTGGAGTTTATCCGGTAAAAAGACTTCCTGTTATTTCCATACAGTTTATTATAAATAAAGACCTTGGTTAGATTTGGTGGTGGAGTTAATCCATTTCACGCTACTCAACTAAGTCGCCCCATTACTACCACATAGTACTTACCTAACTCTTTTTTACTAAACTCTGTCAAATCAAACTTTAATGTCACTAATTGAGCACTCCTTATCATGGATTCCTTTCTTTTAAATACCGCCCTGAGATTCTCAATACGAAAGCCGTTCTTCCTTCCTTAAGTCTCTTTAAGCGTAAGAAGTTCTTCTTGTATTCGACCTGGTAATAAAAAGATTTTGTACACGTAGAACCCCTTATCATATGTTTCTGAAATTTCCGTTTCAATTGAAGCCTTGCTACTTTATAAGTCTTTAAAGTCTGGGGAACCTTGTAAAAGTATCTAATATAGCCTAATGCAAGCTTTTTGCTTATATGTTTTCTGGTAAATGAACCCTGGATTATAACTTTTTAAGCTTGTTATCTATCATTAGTATAGTAAGAAATCCCTATTAGTTTCAAGATCGGGCACTTTTCAGATAGGATTTTAGTTCTAAACCTATCCTGTTAGCTTTTCGTTATAGTTGATAACTGACAGTCGTAGGTTCAAACCCTAGCTTAAGAGTATATAAGCCCATATCCCTTGATAATAGGTACTTGACTAATCTTTTTTTGTACCCATTACTGATCCTCTTGTTCTTGTTAATAAGGCACTCGTCATATCCTTTTTTGGAGTTGGAGCATTACCACATCCTGTTGAGTTGACTATACCAAGTGTGTGGAATTTGCGCTAATAAAAAAAGAATTGATAGATTTAAGTACGTCAAAAGTGCATTCGTTAGTCTTTTATTCAATAGGAAAACTATAGCTTTTGCATTTATACCCAATTTGTAGTATAGAAGGACCCCGTCTTTTTGCTTAGTATTAGGTTCCAGTCAAAACCTTTAGATTCAGTAAAACACCGCTTTTATATAATCCAACAGTCTACTTTTTGTTATTCCTGGATAAGCAGTGTAGAGTAGCTGGTCATAAGTTTGATGCTTGTATTTAGGGATTATCCTTAAGGTACAAAGGTTAGCTTCCTATTTTTAATTAGTACAATTCAGGAAAAAAGCACAATTATGTATTTTAGTTTAATGATTAGAAATCCAGTGTCCTTTTAAGAATATTCTTCTATAATAGAGCCAACTCAACAAGATTTTTAGCTTATAAAGACTTTATACATCTGGATCAAGGTAAACTCCTTTAGTAAAGAAAACACACAGTCCCGGACGAATAAACAAAAAGCATATAATTACTAGATAACTACACCTCTATATCAGAGCATTTTTCTCTTTAAGGAGTCCCGTAAAACTTGTAAAAGGTAAATAGAACACAACTAAAATTATTATTTATTTATCTCAGGGAATCCTCTATTTTCAACTTGGAATCGATTTACAACTCAGAGTTGCCAAACGGAGGACTTAGATTTTCGTGTTCTGTAGTGCTTACTGGACTTAATGGGCTCTTCGAGCATCCGTTTTCCTATCTCTCTCAGGCATAACTTTGAATAGGATTTTTTTTTTGTTATAACATGACATTTAGAAAGTTCTTTTAAAACTGAAAGTGATAGTGGACAGCTCCGCATTCTAATATTTATAAAGAAATAAAATAGAATCTACTACAGCTTTTTTAGTAGGTCCTGAAACTGCAAATACATGTAAGATTAGTCATTTGCTTTAGCTACTCGAATGGTAAAACACTCTGGTTAATGGTAGATACACAATCGGCGAACCCTATGCTCTATAATAAGGTAACTCTAGTTAAATTGAAGTATTAACAAGAGCTAACGCAGGCATGGCCCAGAAACCCTACGAGAGTACCAGATTCTATTAGATGGAAGTAAAAGCTAGGGCAAAGTCTAAATAAAATACAAATTAAGGCACTCGTAATTAGGTACTTACTGAGTAGTAATAAATGCTTTAATAAAAAAAAATGCTAGATTTTTCGTAGTATGTAGTAAAAACGCTATTACTTCAATTTTGATCTAGTTCATAAAACGCCTGTTTTCTAGGATTTCAAAATAACAAGGTTGTTGTCCTTCCAACTCGTAGGTTTCACGAAACTGGTGTATTGTTTGATATAAGTTCTTTTCTGGATTGGATATTCTATTATTTAATAGATTTTGGCTAATAAACTAATAAGTAAATAAATACAGTTAGTATGGTAAATCCCAGCCCTTTAAGTTTCTTTTTCCTTAGTTCTTTGTGAATCGATTTACATTAACTGGAACTGGCAGAGTGGGGTCTAAGTCTTGTATTTAGTTGTCTAACCAGGAATTTATGGACATATCCATAAAGAAATAAGGTACCACTAGTTGTTTAAAGGATACTCTTCTTATTAGTTAATCCATAGTATCTTGAATTCTCTACTCTTAGTCGTGAGGAATACTTCTTATAATTATAAAGAATTAAGTTTCATTGTTAAGAAGGTATACCTGATTTGGATTTTACACAGACAAAGGCAAGAGCTCTTTTTATTAGTTTAAGTAGTAAGTGGAATAAGGTTTTTGATATATAATGGATTCAAAATACAAGGATTCTAGGAAACCCTTTTTATGACAAGGTTGTACCACAGTTTAGACTTAGAATGAGTTTTCCTAATCAGGTTAACCCGAACGCTCTGATTTTCTCGTCCCAGATACTCTATTAATTTTTGAATAGCTTGAGGTTAACATCACTATGGCGTATTTATCAAAGTCCCTTAAGGCTGCACTAAAAAAAAAAGGGGTGGGTTTTGGAATAGAGGGAAGCCCCGAATTATATATATTAGTGGATTGCTGCAATCATTTTCTTGATAAAAGCACAAGGTTTATGGCATATATCAGAGATTGAAGTTTTATGGGTATTATCCTCATATAAAAAGAAATCTAAGTAAAATTGTGTAGTAAATGCAAGAAGTTCTTTATACAAAAACAGAAAGACCCCGAAAGTCTCGTCTCTTCTTTCTGAGGAAAAGGGGATCCCGTTGAATAAAAGGGCTCTCTGTCCCTACTTAGCTGAGAGTTTGAAAATCGTTTATTTGGATAGCAAAAAGTGTAAATAGCTTCTGTGCTATTACGTAGTTAAGGGTTTCCTTAATCCACAAAGATTTAGCGACTCATATTTAAAAACTCTTCTGCTCAAGGGCTCACCCTATTAGTATATCTTGCACCTTGTTCCTTATGAACAAAATTTTATTCTCAATCCAGTAATTTAATAGCTACCTCGGGTAGTTTAACTCAACATTAGGCTAAAATATTCTTACAAAGTAGCTTCACGATACACATTTTTTGCTCATAAGATCCTTTTTGTACACTTTAGTCGAAGGTAGAATCTATTAAGTTTTTTATCTAGCAATTCCTAAATTTAAGCACTTTTTTCAAAATCATTTGATCGACAAAAACAAGTAATCAACGTAATTGTTAACTTATTACTTACAATCTGGTATTTCAGAGTTCATTTTCGGTAAAAGGCAAGATAGCGGAAGTGCTAAGGCCCTCAAAGTACAATAGATAGACTACTAACTTCGGCGCTGTTCCAAACCGGTCCCTATATAAGTGACTGCTAAAGGGATATTCTAGTATACCCTAAAAGTAAAAGAGGGTTTTTACTAAAATTGAAATCCTATGTTATGTACGGTCGGATATCGTTTCAAAAATATTAAACGAAGGCTTTATAATTTAAATTACGCTCTAAAAGCGCTTAGACTTTTTAAACCTTGGCTGAAAAAAGGAATTCGGTTAAGTATTTTGAAAGCTCTTGGCTTCTCACCTAGCGAGAGATCCTTAATTGAAAGGGTACATCACGTAAGCGTTTTTGTAAGAACCCCCGGTTTTGTGCTGCATGCATGACTCGGATCTATTAAAAAAGTATACCTTTTATCAAATTTCCCGCTACTTCATCTTAATTTTATCAGAAAAATCTTACATATAAACTCTATTCTATAAGGGTTATATAATCAGAGCCCAAGGGATTTAAAAGGATAGTCCCTTAATTTGCTTTAGCTTTGTCTAGTGTACAACATGGGTACCCTACCTAAGGAGCAAGTAATTCAGGGAATTTCCTTTAAGTCGTTAAGAAGAGTTCTAGCTTTTAAGAATATATGCGTATTTTAATTAATCAGGATAGAGTATATAGAACTTGAAAATGTTTAGCCTTTGTTATATAAACGAATACTATGTGAATGCTTTTGTGTTAGTATACTCCTATAAAAGGGTAACTTCTTAGTTAAAACCTAGAATATTTGTACCTGCTACACTTAGGTTATCGTTTTTCTTGTTAAGACATAAAGGAGTCCTCTATCAAAAAGATTAAAGAATACTTTCTACAAACAAACAATAGAAAACAGAAGGGATTTATAAAGAAAGAAGAGTACAGAAAAGATTACATCAAACAACAACTCAATTAAAACTTCAGTAAATCTTAAAAATAGAGAAGAGTCAAAATAACTAAAAGATTTTGGCGCACAAATCAAGGGAGTTTACAAACATAAGTATTGCCCCTCAGAATGTCCCGAGAAATAGATTTAAACAGAACTGTAGTTACCACTACCTGATGAAAGTTAAAACCCCCCTTTATAAAAGGAATTCAATTTCTAAGAGAGGGGATAAAAAAGGATTCCCTATGTACTATACTTCAATTTTTAACAATAATAATTTACAATACTTAGATTCTTTCTTAGGACGTCCCGGTTATTACAAAGGATAAAAGTCTCCTGTGATTTGTCAAGTAAATCTTATTATAGTAAACTCGCTAAATATAAATTTCTTTATGCCTGTTTACAAAAGCTTCGTTTCTCGGAGAAGTTCCTTAAAAAAACCTACAAAGCTCTTCTAATACCTGGGAAAGAATTTTGCTGAACCTAGTATTTGTGTTTTTAAGGGATGCTAGATGTTAATGAGAGCTTGCAGAATGTTTTTCCACATCTTTATCCTTTCGAGTAGCTAGGAGTTCCTAACTTTCTCTTGTAGAGTGTTATTATTATGCTAGGGTATATTTTCAACCGGATTTCTGTTTTAAGATCGACATGCCTTTAACAGAGGAGAGTAGTACAAGAAAAAATTCTATGATAAGAGACCTCGTAAAACTCTTTATTAACTACAAGAACTTATAGAATAGAAAATTTATAGATAGCATGTGGTCTCGATTATACATCTACCATATGTAAACTTGATTGAAGTTGTAAGCTAATAGGAGACTCCTGGCATACCATTTCGCTTACTAAAATTATAGATTTCCATATTCTTTGATTCCCGAGAAACTCTTGTATGGTATTTACGAGATCCGGAATTAGACTTACTTGGAAACTTGTATAAGAGCGCATCTCCTCCTTGAAATTGGCTAGTCTCCGAGAGCTAATACACTGCAAAAATAAGCTCAAGTTTACACGCTATAGGGAAGAATTACACGAAGATAGGCAAAGTATCCGGATAGTACTACAAATAGAAACAAGGTACAATTCTAGAGATATTTAATGCTCTGGTGCTATAGGGGAGAGTCTAACCAGGATCACAAAAATGACAATACTGAGGACTGACACTTTAAAGAAGAAATTTGAGGCTATCGACAGAAGAGGTTGCCCGTAAAAAGCCCTCCTTGAAATAGGGAAGTAAAGAATAAGTCAAACTAGAAGCTTTCTAAAAAAGTAGTACTAAGTCACTTATGCTAATATACGAACAGAGCTATAACTTTCCTTAAAATTTGTTATTAACCCGTATTATTCCCCATCTTAGGAGACTCACAAATTATTAAGTATCATTATAAATTCCAGCTAAACTCCTATTTTTCAAGATAGGGCAAGCAAATACTCTTAAAAGATAAAAGAGGGCTGTTTCTAGTATAAATTGTAAAAAGAGTCGCTTGCTTTAACTTAAAGCAAGATTAGGAGATATGTAGGGAACCTAAAAGCTTTTAGAACTTTGACTACAATGAAAGTGAAAATAACTTAGATAGAATAAAACCTAGTTTAGCTAATTTTAGACTAATCGTTTTAGTTTAGTAGAGAAAGTCTTCTTTTCGTTTGAAAACTATGTTTGGTTGATAGCCCTAAGATCTTGTATTTAATAAAGTGTCATATAAGAATTTATAGACATCAACTCTCGGCTGAGTCAAAAAGTGTTAGAACTCGGTCGTTGCCTATCACAAAATCTGCAGGTTCGAAGACCGACCCGCGGAAATTCAGCTATTTACAACCGTATCTTGTACTCAGAGTATTCTGCACAACTGAGGAATCTAGAACAAGAAAAGCACCCAAAGCAGAGTTTATAATTACATCTAAAAGCAAACAAAAAACTAAGTTAAAAAAATAAGTTATAAGGAAATACCAAGCTAGCTGCTTCGAAAAGGATCCTGCAGTACTCTTACTTTTTTTTAGGATTAGCTGTTATAAGCTCAAGTAGAATTCTATATATGCTCTAACTTTATTTTATACACCTGTGTGTGAGCTTATCTCTTTATACTCTAAAGATAACCCTTCAAATCCGAGACTGTGTACCGCATCGTATCTCTTTTTTGAGTTTTTTCTTACATTACAAGAGAGGAAGGAGCATCTAAAACTAAAATTTGCTTCTGGCTTCGGTGTAAAAGTCAGGATTCCTCTTATAGAGTACTAACAGGTTTTGTCTTAGAAAAGATAAAAGAATTATCCTCCTACTAATTGGGAAAGCTTGAGAAAGCAGGGTCGGTGTAATAGGAAGGTTACTCTTAAAGACGAGCAGAGCGTGTTAAGAGGTTCGGAATTCTATTAGTTATAGAATTACTTAAATATATATTAGTTAGAAAACTAGATTTTACAACCCAGAGCGCTTCTCTGCTATTTAACTGCCGTAGCATAGCGATAAAATGGCAAAATTGAAACCTTTCATTTCTATTTGTAAGTATTCCTGCTACAATCCATGGTTTTTGTTCTGTGTATCTGACCGAAGGTACTAAGTACAAAGTATTCTCTTATTGACTTAAGGAGTCCTTTGTTGGTTAAATCAAAGCTATCGCTATCCGCCGCGCAAAGGTTCAAGTCTCAAAACTTACCTGATGCGCCTATTTGTTTGTTGTCTCGAATACGGGTTACTAGTCAATATTTTATGACTGCTCCTTTTAGTATTTTATAAGGACGTCGCAAAAAGGTGGAAGGGAAGCCCTTTTTACTATGGTAATGAATGTTTATTAGAAATAGAGTTAAGTAGCTTCAGAAAAATAACTCATAATAAAACATCCCTTTTCAATTACTTAATCATGTCATTTTTTTGCTTTTGACTTAATTCGGTTTACTTAAGGAAGGACCTCTTCTTTACAGTAGAGGCAATTAAATGCGATTTCCTCTATTTCTTCCTACATAAATTACATGGTAAGGGCCTACCACATCTTAGATTTAACGGCAGCTAATTAGAATTAGAACCTTTGGCAACAACAATATAACAACCATTACTATCTAATACTGTCTATTACTCCTATATATTATATAATAAGGAAAGTAGGCTACAACAACAAAGGGGCTCCTCGAAATGTATAAAGGATTACCCTACAAATTTTTTTGTGTCATGCGTAGTAGAATCTAAGTTACTCTTTTTGTAGTAAGGACTGAATTTCTATTTAAGAATAAACCTGTGCTGTATAGGGGAGCTTCGCTTCCTATCACGGGGAAACGCCTACGTATAAGATATATGACTTGGGTCCACCTATAAACACATACCTATCCCTGTAGATTTAAGTGTTTTCTTTTCTGAAGGACTTTCACAGTTTATTAGGATCCCGGGTTCTTGTGTAGACTTTATACCTAGCAGTTGTTTTCCCATGACTTATTAATCTCAAGTTAAGTAAATAAAAAGTAGGTTTTTTATAAAGGGTGTCCTAAATGTAAAGACAGACTTTTAAAATGTTCAAAAACAAGTTAAAATTGAAGAAATGGCCGATCCATAGTGTGGTGTTAAAGCTCATTATAGCGCACGTAAATAGCCCTGCAATACGGTTTTTATTAATTTAACAGTGAAAACTCCATAAATTTCAATATCTTCCCTTATTCTTTCTAGGCAGTACTAGGTTTCCGGTATGTAGTATAGCAAGCATGTTTATTAACAAGGCTTTCTTTCGGGTATATCCTCAATTTTGATCTTATGAACGTACAGCGAGTTATTCCTTAAAAGGTTCTTGTATATAGTTATGCAGTAAATAGTAGCATAGTGTTCTAATTAAGTATTTAAGTATATATAAGTCTTATATCTTTGTTTAGAATTGCAGGCTTTTAAAAATCTAAAAGTTTTGATCTCTAAAGGTTTCAAATAGAGTTTATATAGGATTAAAATACTAGTCTTCGCTAAGTTTATACGAGATCTCAGAAAATATAGAACCTAATCGTTTGTAAGTGCTAAAACTTCTTTCGGCAGGGCTCTTTTTACTTTGGCAGATGATATTAGTAATCGAGGGAACTTTCTTTTCACTAAGGCGGGTTTTCTTGGTGGAGATATTCTAGGCTAAAAAAGATTTGTAACTAAAAAGCGATATATTCTAAGATTAAAAGAGGCCTCGAACCAACGGCATTGGATAAATAAACAAGAGTCTATCTATTCAATATAGAATTTACAGCAATTCATAATATTTACGTGCGCGAGGAATCCTTAAACCTGTATTTTTGTTATCATTAAAAATGTGATATAACCAAGGTAGTAATAAAAAGAGACACGTAATACCCAGTACTTATACAATGATACAAGAGCTCGTATTATGTTCAATTAGTAAAAAACCCCTGTCCGCCCAACCCGGAATGGAGTTTAGGAAAGTTTCAAGAGGATACTGTTTCTGTTGGTATTTTCCTAGCCGCCTCGAGACCAAAACGAGATGGAAGAGGGCTACTTTAATGCTTGATTCTTATATATTATATGTGGTGGATTATACTTGTGCTGAAAAATGCCATATATTCTGACATTCCTGAATAAGATGCGTCGATATCGTGATAATTATTCATATTTAACACTTACCCACAAGAAATAGAATCTTTCTATCCTATGTAGCTGTATGACGAAAAGTACCAACTTCTTGTTTAAAGCCCTCTTAAATTGATATCCGATTAATTACGACGATGTAGGAGCTATAAAACAAACCGGCGTTGAAAAGGAAGTCCAATACTCTATCAAGGGCCTTGGGACACCTATATTTTACATCTGGGAGTTAAAAGAATTTAACGTTATGCTATTTCCTATATTTGCTTTGCTTGAAATTGATGGAACTTGCACACTTTTACTTCAGAAATTATTAACAAAAAAGTAATTTCATTTTAGATACTTATGCATAGGTATTGATATGGACACTCTTGTTACATACTTTTGAAAGGTAAAACAGCAGGATACTCAGATCCGGGATTTACCCCAATATATCTAAATTTCTTATGAATTCATAATAGCATTGCTTATAATCTAGTTCTAGATTTATTGCTTCTTTATAAAGTATTTAGTTAGGACTTCCTCTCATATTTTTCGTATCAGTTTTGCAAGGACCCATTAATTGTTAAATATAGTAGGGTCCTTTATATTACTTTGAGTGGGATGTAAACCCTGAAATTCACAGAAAGATATTCGTGTTTTACTCTAGGTATAACTCCTCTTTTGGCAATAGCAACACACTAAGTTTAATTAGTTATAATTAAGTGGACTCTACTTTATAAATGAGTATTTATAAAGAGGTAATTGAGATAAGACTCTGAAACCACTTTCTCTGTCTCCGTACTCTTATATAGAAAGAATCTTTCTTAATTTAGGTGTTCTATCGAAAAGGATACAAATGTAACTCTAAATCCTTACCTATTTAGATTTAGTAGTGCAGCCATAAGAATATAAGCTAGTAAAGAAGGGAGTCTGGTAAATTATTACAAATAAGGGTTCTATTATAAAAGTAGTTTTCAAACTTTGATGATTACTTAAAATTTATTAGGTTATTCGCGGATATCCGGATACCTGTATTCATTTATTATAAAGGGAAATACTCTATAATCGTACATTTCAGATTTTTAATAATATTACGGCAACCCCTACTTAAAGGGACACCTCCTTGTTACGTTATTAAAAAGTAGAAGAATTCTATTAAATTTGTATGATCTCTCACTTTTTAAGGTATATCTAGTGGAGCTTGAACAAAGTGTTAAAAAAATATAGTTAGAATTAAAAAGTACATCGGAAAGTAAAGGCTAAGGCTTGGCATTTTATATTAGTGATATTGCATTGCTTGAAAGGGATATCGCCGCGTTAAGTCAAAAAGCATTTCTTCTTAAGGAATCCTTGAGGATAAACCCCAATTAAGTATAGAAAAAGGGTCCTCCTGATTTTGCCTTTATTATGAAAAGTCTATTTAGCTAGTAAGCTCGTAGTCCTTGTTATCTAAAAGTAAAATCTGAGATGCAACTCCTTATTTGAAAGGAATGCACAGAAATTGAAGTACTTAACTACTTATCTTACTACATACAGAAAACATTTTTATATATCTTTATTCAGTACTGAGTCAACCTCGGTGTTTCTCCCTTTTATAATTAAGTAATTTACAAAAAGTCAGATAATTAATTAAATTCTTCTCGAATACACATATTATCGAACAAGTTTCATTAATATAGTAAAGGCTTACTTGTTCCAGTCATTACGAAGGAATAGGAGTAAAATTCAGTAAAAAGAAGGTTACAAATCCAAGAAAACTCTTTGACTCATTTGACCAAAAAGTATTAAAGAAAAATGAAATTATCGGAAAATATCCTATAGTAGAAATCCAAGATAACCAGACTTACTGGGATCCTCAAGGAGTTTACTATAATTCATGAGTACTGTGAACCCGGGATCCTTATGGTAATATAAATTTTAGTCAACAGACTCATAAAAGCAAAATAAGGAGCGCTGCTACCGCTACTTTGACTAATAAAAGAAGACCCAGTTATAGTAAAATTTAAGGATATTTCTAATAAAGGGATTGCTTCTTAAAAGCAGTGGGACTTGAACCTTCGTTTATCGGATAAGGGTCGCTCCGATTTAACCTTTAGTTAAAGGGTGGTGCTAGATTGTATTTAAATCTACTCTCTCTCTATAGCTCTATTATTGTCTGACTAAGGCTGTAATTGATAAGGATTTCGAGTCTATTTATATAAATGATTTTGATAATAATTAACCAAGATTAAAAAGAGGGATCCCTATCCTGAAGTAAAGGAATTCTTTTACGAAGGGGTTAATGCGTCAAAGGAGATTTGGTAATGCATTTTTAGAGTTGCGAAATACTCAAAGACATAAAACTATGTATCAGATGGGATTCTCAAGGGAAGTTATGTGGAAATACCTTATAGATAGGGGCTGATGTAACTTAGTCCAAATAATCCTTTATAAATTTAGGTAAAGTGGACTGACATTAGGGTACTTTATTGCGGGGTATTTCGGTATATTAGCTTCTTTAGCCCATGAGGGTATTAGTAGTCAGTCTTGAAAACTAAGTCTCAAAGTAATATCTAGACGTGAATCTTGTAACTTTTATAAATCCAGTAATATCCATCTACAGGAAAGGGACTTTTCTTGCTAAAAAAATAACAGTAGAGTGGCAAAAAGGGAGGTTACAACAGCTATAATTATGGTTTCTTGTACTTTACTAAGAGATTCTATAATATTCAGAAAATAAAGGTTTAGAGCTATTCTAAAGATCTTTATTTCACTATGTCTCTTTATTACAAGGACACTAGTATCCCCACCCATTGGATAAAATTCAAAAACTCTGTTATATTTACAGATTGTACCTTTAAGCAATAGAGAGTCTAAGAAAAAGGACCTTATAACGGATGCATCAGTGTATGTATTTTGTTAACATAAGAGGGATTTATATAAGATTATTTAACTGCTCAACCAAGCTTCATTTGCGCCTTGTATTCATAAAGCCTGTTAGGACTATTTATAAGAAGGCGAGTATTCTTTCCAGTGACTCGAAAGCGAGGGGAGTGGTACACGGGCGTAATTCAGGGATACTTGTCAGTAAAATATTATATATGTCTAGCGCAGGGATTGTATTTAAAAGTAAAAGTTCTTGATTTCTTAGAATGGTATCTCCTGCAATATCACAATAATACGTCTCGGCATCCTGATTTCTATTTAGTGGAAAATTACTGTAGTTGGTGGGAAGTAAACTCTTATGTAGAACTACTAAGAAAACTTAACCCTATTTCTAAGAATAGAAAAAGTTAACACTGTGGTGGAGAAGGTCAGGGTCTACCCCACATTACTGACAGGGCCCTTTTTACAAATACAAAATACATCACTAAGTACAGAGAAGGAGAGCACTAAAAGCAAAGTGTAAAACAGGGGTGTTAGGCCCCACTACTTCGGAATACACAAAGGTAAGAATTTTCACAGCAGTCTATGTAACCAGTTGATATACAAATGGAATAAGTTTAAAGGATCCAATACAAAAAATTATACCTTATTCTCGTATGACCAAAATCATCTTAGGCACTGAGTGTGCACTCTTTCGGATTTATTATAAGTGGGGAATTCTGTTATGGAAGCACCCCCTTTTAATAGAACCTTTATACTTCTTTTCTTATAAAATCGAAAATTGTACAAAAAGGAAAACTCTTGAATCTAGACATTAATAGCGGGCCCCGGAAAATAATTACAAACATGCTCTACTTTGGTAAGTACGTCTATTATCCATCATTCTTTTTGTATTTGGGGCAAGACCTGGAAATCCTTAGATTTTATTACTGAGTGGGTAACCTGGAAAGGCTAAAGATGGAGTCTAACTTATAAATTAGAATTTAAGGCAGGTATAACTAAGTAAAAGGGTTAAGTTAAGGAAGGTAGTAAGTCCAATTCCTCGGGTTCCCTGTGGGGTATCTGAAGCTTAGTTCTGGAGCATATAGGAATTCAAAAGGGGAATGCTTCTTTATTGTAAATTGAATTTATACGAGTTATTTAGGAGCAAGTCAAGGCAAAGCACTTCATTTTCTGTTTTATATAACTGTGAAATCCCTTACTAATAAGAAGCTCTTACCTATGTACTAGCTAAAGCCCACCTCCTCACTCTGTTCGGACAAGAGAAACTTGCCTCTCTATACTAAAAAGAACTACTAAGAACTAGACTCTATACCCATATACTATAATACAAACTCTAATATACTATACTCCTAGCTAAAGCTAGCCTATATACCTATTACTAACAACTAAGACTATACAATAGATACAATAGATAGGAATACTACTAGCTAAAGCTAGCCTATAAGACTAAAACAATAACCAAGACTATAATACAAACTCCTATATACCTTATTACTAATAAGAGGTATTATCCTTAAGAAGAGTAGTACTATAACTCCTAACAATCCTAACAAGATCAAATCCTATTAGTAAGTACAGGAAATGCTAATACCCATAAGACAAGTACAGCTATCAAGACCTATAAGACAAGGCGTAGAATGGCTAAGACTAAGACAGGGATACAGAAAGCAGGTAACAACAGGTAACAAATAAGAGGAATGCTTTCACCTTTGTAAGGGCATATAAAACTGGTTGTCCTAATGTATAAAGGAACTCCTATAACTCCTATATCCTAGCTAAAGCTAGCCTAAGAATCTCTTACTATAATTAGTAAAGCCTAATAATAAGAAGTAGGAAGACTATAACTCCTAATAAGGTAAGTATTATAACTCCTAATACAACTAATACAATTAAAAACAACTAGACTATATATGGGGAGGGAACTACCTCTACTAAGGCCTTACTAGAAACCTCTATAAAGAACTCCAAGACTCTATTAGGAACTAATCTTACCTATTATCTATAACGCCCTATGATCTCCTATCTCTACTACTATAAGACTCGTCATACTATCTACCTTAAGAAGAGTAATACAACTACTACTATACAAATAAGTATAAGCTACAATAAGATAGGTAATACAAATAGGACAACTAAGACTATCCTAGGTATCAAGACCCATAAGAAGAGTAAGCTACAGAGTACAGCTATCAGGGCTAATACAAGTACAGGCATTGATAAATGGAGTACAGCTATCAAGACTAAGAAGAAACATGGGATACAGAAAGCAAGTACAAGTAAGAGTCTAAGTCTTAGGGGAGATAGGAGTATATAAGATAATAAGAATGGGAGTGGAGTAGTAAATACTTTACCTTATTTACTTTTAGCTTGGTTAGGAGCTTAGAATCCCCTAGTGAAAACTAAATAAACGGGTACTTTTGGATACTACTACAATAAAAGATGAGCCTGTCGATTCTTTTTACTAAGATTCTTATAAATTCGTCTTCAGTACTCTGTAAAATTCCAAACATAGAACAAATTCACGAATTCCATAAGCTGGCTGTTTTGTTTGAATTCTTTTATTGGGTGAGACTTGAACTTGCAACATTCTCATATATTGACCCAGGTCACTATAACACTATTTTGGAACTCCTACTAAAGGGAACTTTGATATACTATATCTTAAGATCTTAAGCGACCCGGATTTAGTACTAAGGTAAGCCTCCTATTTAGATAATGAAATACACTCTGTTTGCTTTTCAACTAGATAGACCGCCTCAAGGAACTGTACAAAGCTTACTTCTTATCTCCTGTCATACCAAAAGGGGGCTGTTCTTTAAATTCGTTGTTAAACTTACATGGTTCTTACTTGATATAAAGTAGAGTAATATCAGGGTATAGGCGTTACAGACAGTCGTACAGGGTTCTCTCCTTACCTTATGATATAGGAGTTTTCAAACTAGAGATTGATATGTTTAAAAAAATAAAAGGTACTCTAATTGCCCTAAAATTGAACTTTGAAGTCCCCTAACTATTCTATGAGTACTGACGAAGAATTAAATTATATTCATTTTGTAAAATAAGGGTCTCCTTGTACTCGAATTTATATGATCAGCAGGGCGTATCGACTCATGTATCTATTCCTAAAAGATATCATCCCCAACCACCTAATTTGGTAACTCATAAGTATAACAAGATTCGAACTGCTACCCTGAAGCTTTTACCGGTAAAGCGGTTAAGGGTTGAGCACAAAGCTCAATCAGGGGACGATCCCATGCAAAAAAAGAGCCTTCTTTATAAAAGACTTTGGTTTTTCCTTTTATTTCTGCTACTTCTTTCTATTTGTCTTATGGAGTAGTGAGTCTTTTGTGCAGTTACCTAGGTTTTTGTTGGGGTTCTCGTGATTTCCCAATCAATTAATATAGTAAAGGAATCCCCTGTTTTGCTAGTATAGAACAAAATTGAAAGTTATTATGAACGTAATCATCCTAGTAGTTATATGCCCAATTTCTTTAAAATAAAACAGAATAGAGTAATCCTTTTTTAATACCAACTAACCAACTAAGCTAGGCGGAACCCCTACTTACTAATTGACATTAGTAACACTCAATTTTTAGTGAGTTACGTCCTCTTTTTCGATCTATTTACTCAAGTCTAGGCTCTCAACTTTTCTGTAAGCATAACCCTCTGGTTGGAAAGACACCTAGGGGCAACCTAACTTATTAAGGGTATCCTCTTTAATTACGTACTCCTTTCTGAATTCCGATAAGGTATTCCTCCATATTTTTTAAACATGCAACTAAGAAGTAGTTGTTTTTTCAACCCCAATTTGTATTTAAAAAGGGGTTTTTATAGGTTCAAGTGTACACCTAACTGCAGCAAGATTGTCCTTCCTTATATTATATATCGCGCCTGGTTTGCGTATTTATTGAAGCTATCTCTTAGAGTAATTTAACAATATAAACCCGTAACAAGTTTAGTTTCAAAGCTTAGAAAGATTGTAACCTTAATAACTTATATAAAGTTAGATTGAGCTCGTCTTGTATATTCTCCTCTTTGCAATGTCATTTATTTAGTATTTTTTAAGCGGTAAAGCGCTGGTTCATGGAATTGGCATGTAAGGGTTCAAGTCCCAAACACCCGTAATAATTACATAGTATATACTGGTAATTTAGAAGCATCTTCTGATCTTGTTTTAAAAATACTGGATTAAGTATATTTTATAGAATTTTCTTATAAAGTCCTTAGTATTATATGCCTAAAAAGTGTACTCCTTAAGACGGCAGCTTAATCTTAGTAAGAAAACACATAAAATACTAGGTATTTGTAATAAACTTATATATTATATCAAAATTGAAAGCTTTTTTACTCAAACTCACAAGCGGGGCTACTAGTAAAACCAAAAAGACCCCTTAAGTTTAGGGAAAGCTTAAGGTTTGAATCGAGGCATAAAGGAGCACTTGCTGGCGGTATGGGATCTTACTCGATTGCCTTCTCTCATTATCATATATCATATGCGTAAAGCCTAAAAATGGGATGTATTTACTTAAGCCTAAGCCTATTTCATCTTTTTTTCTGTTACTTAATTCCTTTTATCTCTCATTTATCACCACTTCCTTAGATTTACGTATAGCATATGGGTAAACAGAAAATGAAGTTTTGATTAAAGTTTTCTAATTTTCTTTGTTCTATAGTGTATATAATAAAACCAAAATATGGAGGAGTTCCCTTACTTTATCTTTTATTAAACACAATTTCTAAGATACTTTTATCTGACTACAAAACGTATCGGCTTTGTACAAATGTCTTGGCTATTAGTTAATATGTAAAATTTACACTTGTTTCATGCCAATTATATCCATACCTTGACATGTAAAAGCGCTACTCTAGATTCTCCCCTTCGTGCATTTTATAGACTAATAAGAAGTACAAGCTACTCCTTTTGAGCTAAGCTAGAATTCATTTGCGAGGGAGGAAACCCCTTTCAACAATAAAAGTATAGAGTTTTTAGCGCTGATATTAACTTACAATGAAAAAGACTATAGCGTTCTATACCGATCTGAAAATTTCCATTACTCAAGAACCCCTAAAAGCGCACTAACTAACTTTTCCTTAAATCCCAAGTATCGAAAGCGGAGATCAAAGGAAAAGTTTTGTTGCTACCTGTTTCTTTTCCCAGTATAATCATGGGATTACCACCTTGTAAGAGACTGTAGTAACCCTTGGTAAATCCTTTATTCAGAATGGACATTCCTATTTATGATATATTTTTTATTATACAAAAATCTCGAAAGAATAAAATATCTCTTGCAAAGCTCCTTAGTACTTTAAACTAACTAAAGATTATGAGCTTTCTTCCTATATCCCTTCTATAGTTTTAGAAGAGTTAGCAAGCACCAATTCCTAACCTAGGGGTTACTCATCATTCGTATGTTGACATATCTGTTCTTTAGAACTTTTGGCTTACCTTGATTAAGCAGAAAGTTTTGTTTGCTAAAAAAACCTCGTAGATAAAAAAAGAGCATATAGATACCTCTACTTTCTATTTATAGAACGGGCCCCCTTCTATAATATCTCCTCAAAAATAAGTGACAAAATACTTTAAAATAAAATTGTCAAGAAACAGCCTTATTCCCTCTTTACAAGCATTACAATGGTTTTTTAGCAGCATTCCTTTTACTAAAAGTAGTATTAAACTTAGTTAGGATATAGGGGTCGCTTCTTCCTTTCTGTAATAGGACCGAGTAAACAATTTGAAATGTGTAAATACCGAAAGCTTACATCAGATACCTTGGTTAACTCATAGGTATATAATACATTGTCAATCTTTTCACTATAAAATATTGTATAATGGGTTCGAATCCCCACTTGTACGTCATGTAGGTTTAGTTGTTTTCCTTTTCGAGTTATGTTACATCTCGTATGCTATACACTCATCTAAACACTAAGTTTAGTTATTCCGATCTCAAAGACCTACCTAGGGGTGAATATATGTTCTTCCACGATCCAATCCTTCAACCTTAGAAGAAAGGCTTGAGTCACGTATTAACTATAAAGTAGCTAGAAATAACATAAGGGTTCTCCTAAGAGTAGGAATAGAAGAATAAGAGAAGAAAAAGCAATTTACGCAACTAGTGGATTTTACTTGTATCGAAGCGATAGGATTCATTCTCGATACAATATTAAATTCTCCCTTCTTTTATACGAAAATTACTTCAAAATAAAATCAACTTTGGCTTGTGCTCTAACATGTATATATATTTCACACCCCAATGTTTTTTAGGAATAATAGGATCCTCAATAGGGATATTTATAAGTAAAAGGAAATTTATCCGTTTATTTAACTCTATTGGTTAGTGCCTCTTGTATTTTTGTGGTATGCTAAAGTAAAGCACTGCCGGGACTCCATTTGCGATCTATACTTAAGGAAACCCCATAATAGAAACCCAAAAGGAGATCCCGATATAAGATAAAACTCAGGTCTGTAAAGCACAGTTTCTTGATTGATAATGCCTGGAAAAGGACAAAAGGGGCTACTCTAGGTTTTATATTATTTATGCATTCCTATTACTTCAAGTAAGTCGGGGTTCTTCTGATTTCCAACGGTAAAATGTGAAGGTTCTTCGTAACGGAAACTAAAATAACGGACTTACCCCTTATTCAGTTAGGAGCGTTTTGCATGGCCTTTCGTACTGGACGATAAAAAGTTATGTTTATAGTCTTCGTAATAAGATGGGACCCTTTCTCTTGGGAGCAAGGAATTCTAGTAGAGTAAAGAGCATACCAATTCTAGCTAATTATTATAATCTTTAATTATTTTAAAGCTCCTCTCCTAAAAAGCACATGCAGGTGTGGTTAGGTACCTCAAGACGTAAAACAGTCTTTTTTTAGCTTAATACTAGCCTATTAAGTAACTTTCTCAAAATGAGAATTAGATTGATTGTCTGCAGCTCCTACAGGAGCCCCGCATGAAATATGATATAGAGTTCTTTACTTCTATAACAGTGAAACCCCTTTCGGATAGGAAAAACGGGATACCTATAAAAGCTTTAACAACATCCTTTACTTTAGGTTATCGATCTGAACTCATATACTTATAGGTTGCCCAGCCCCACTTTCAAAAAAAAGGATCCTTTAAATTAGAGAGACTCCTACTTAAGTGTTAAATTTGCTGTAACTTAGGGGTTAAACAAGGACCTCTGCCTGCTATAGCAATAAAGTTTTCGAGCTTGTGCGAATAAGAGATTCGGGGTCCTTAAGACTAAGATACTAACACTTTTAAAGAAAACAACACAAGTGCCTGATAATATTATGTACAGCCCCACGTAATTCTTTTTAGGGAGAGTAAACTACAACGATACAACACAAATGACTTAGAGAAACCTTGAGACTCTAATTTAGAGGTAAAGACAAGTACATATTAAAGTCTTATATCTATACTGTTTTTATTAAACTCTAGTTCAGCTTTTCCAGGATCCTTAAAAAGGATTAAACTTCTATTTTTCTTTAGTCTAAGACGTCGAAAAAATATACTAAATAATGTACCCTTGAGGGGTTTCATCTTTATAATATAGAATTTTGTTACTCATTTTGACAAATTTAAAAGTTAAGGGATTGACAGCCTTTAAAAAGAATCCAGGTTTGGGTGTAACTACTTATATACTTCGCTTGGTGGAGCTCCTGTATTAACTAATTTTTTGTTAGTATCTTTTGCTTTTAGGGAATACCTTGCAACGCGCAGAGCATCCGACCTAAAAACCTAAAGCTGACGCCGACAATTCCTATTGTTGTGGTATACTGCAAGTCACGAGGATCCATTAAAACTTAAAATGCTTTATACAATACATATACGAAAGCAGTACCTAAGTACTTACTTACAAAAAAGAAAAAAGTAAAACCGCCTAAACATATCTCTATAATTCCTATATCCTAAAAGTTCGAGCCAAATGGATAAATCTAGTTAGCATATAGCTTCAAAATTTATTTAGCCCTGTTTAAGTTCATTTTTGGAGATACGAAGCTTTATATAATAAGAAGTAAATTATTGAAATGAAAAAAAGCATACATAAGTGGGTTTATAAGTAACTGAGCATTGTAAAAATTGAGTTTTAATTTATGTTAGAGTCGGGCCGGATTCTTTTCCGGGTATCCTGTATTGTTAAATGGCTTTGCCAAATACTTAAATAAAACCCTTTGCCGGGCACTCCTAAATATATAACACACTAAAAAGCCCTGAGTGAAAGGATCCAAAGGGATTCTATACAATACTATTAAAAAGTTTTGTTCCTTTTATATAGTCGGCTACAGACTGCCTACCTCTGAAATTAGTACCTTTGTAGGGTTTCCATAGGTATTACTCTTATTTCTTAAGTACTGAGGTTCTTCCTAGGTACTGGCC
>JAYMSZ010000216.1:0-23930 GCA_036897665.1 Pelargonium citronellum
TACCATCGTTTTTTGGGGACATCTTGTGGTTTCATTTCGTTTTCTTGTCTTCATGAAACTATTTTTAGAAGATAACAAAAATATAATTTGTGCAAAATTTAATGCTCACGTGTCTTTTTTTATATTTAAAATACTCTTAGTTGGACCCACCAGGCCCAAGTCCAACCCGCGGAGCAGCCATCGGGCCCAAACAAAAAAAGAAAGAAAGAGCCTCTCAACTATAAAGTGTAGAAAGATCACACTTAAGAGGTGAGCAAGAGAGAGGTTGAATGACCTTAACTTGATCGGTACTAACTTAAGCATCAGAGGGGTCTTCATTTAAGGAGACTTTGTTTTGTAGGATCTTCTCGGACCCGAAGAAAGAGTCCAACTTTCCCATCGACCATAGAAGGAATGATCAAGACGTGGAGTAGCATTTGGTGAACCCAATGTGAATCATAATTTGACGAAAGAGGTCCGAAAGTGAGAAGTAAAGACAAGTATCGCCAGCGCGGACCAAGACACCCAACCCAAGCAAAACATTAGACCAAACAATCATGTTGGGAGCTCCTCTAAAGAAACTTACTGCAGATCAAAGTCCTCAAGGCGACCAAACATGGTCTAGCGCGAGGACAACCTTTTTCTTGGAATGTGTCTCCCCCAGGAGGCTGAGGAGGAAAACATCGACACAATCATTCCAAAAATGACCCCCAGGCCATCTCGTCGAAGGAGTAACTGGCAAAGGAGGATGAAGCAAACAACTATGCACAAATCACGAGGAGGTAGTTGAGGAGCTCGAGGGCCACCCTCCCTATTAGAAGAGCGAGATGGAAGAAACGATGGCCAAAATGAAGAGAAATTTAGAGAGTAGACTCTCAACCACCACTATGGCGCTAGACACAGATGATATGTCTCCATTCTTAAAGAACAATTGTGGAGAGGTATTCTTGACAAACTTCAAAATATCCAAGATACAAACGCGCGTACAAGGGAAAATGAGATTCTTAGCACCATACGGATGATTACAACAATCATACCAACTTAAGATGACTCATGTGAGCAAGGTGACGGGGACATAGATGTAGAATTGTCAAAACGAACTCGATCTGTCGAGTACCCGAAACCCAACTCATTTTTGGCGGGTTTAGTTATGCATATATCGATCCAAAAAAAAAGATGAGTTGAGTTCGGGTTCAGGTTGGGTAACATGTAAAATTTCTGGGTCGGGTCTAGTATATCTGTAAAAAAAAAAAAAGAGTTTTATGCCTAAAACCTGATCCTAACACGAAAACCCTAAGTGTGGGAATTAGGGCTTTGGGGAAAGTTGAACAATATTTTCATAGGTATGGAAAATGAGTGTGGTGTTGTCTCCCTTAAAAATATCTACTTATGGGAAATGTGGGTGGATAAGAAAGCTTCCAAAAATTAATTCTATATAAGTACAAGGCTGAGTTGTGTGGGTAGTTTTCCAAAGCCAAAGTTCTCTAAATTTATCCAAGTACGGTGGGTAAAAGAGTAAAAATCATGAAACACTAGAACGTACGCTAGTATTGTCGCGACAACATTTGAGCACAATCTTAATAATGGCCCACAACGTTTCTCCCAGAGGTCTGAAAGCTGCCTTTCCCTGATATATTAATGAGCTACAACATTCCCGCGACAACATATGTACTGATAATGCTATTGGACAATTTAAAAGTCTTATTTATTCATTTTTTAAAAATATAGGCAAAATGATTTTGAAAATGCAACGATTTATGCGAAAAATTTGTTTTTGGAATGAATGCAAAAGCTAAATTTAACAAGAAACGTAAAATTCGTATAAATAAATGATTTGATAAAAATGTTGATAACTAAACTATAAGAACCCTGTGAGATTTTCTTGTAATTGTTTATTTCTTATATGTAGTAGATCAAGTCACTTTGTCACTTCAAAGTAGATTTGATTAATATAAAAATTATGAAAATATGTTTAGTTTTTCATTTTGATTATTCATACAGTAAATAACACTCTCATCAATATACTAAGTTACATTAAAAAATTATAATATTTTCCAAATGTACACATCATTATCAAATATAAATAATACTTATAATTGTTGCGTCCACATAATTTTTGTACACAAACAATTTCATAATAACAATGAATGAATTGGCTATTTTATCAATTGAGAAAGACTTGTCATAAGATATCAATTATGAAGATTTAGTTGAATTGGCTAGTTTTGAATAATGATTTCATGGTTAGAGCTACCTATATGGGTTGTTTGATGTGTGGAATCAAAGAATTAAGTGACACTAGTGATCATGGGTGAACCAAATGAAAAGGTTGTGGTTTGAGAGCAAAGAGAAAGATAGAGGTGGAGGAACTGAAGTGAGAAATTTCGGTACGAACTGGCAACGTCCTTCCATGAGGGTCATAAAAATAGAAGTCGTCAACTCTTGTCTTTGGATCAAAACGAATTTGGGGTATGTTGGGTTGGCATAGACTCGGTAGGAAATTGGATTGGTGGAGGTTGTAAGAGTTGGTTAGGTGGATTCCAAAATTGTTTAAGCTTTAGGAATTTGTGAAGATATGACGAGGGAAGAAACTCAAGATGGACTCGGGTTGTTTTCAAACCTAATGCTATATTAGCCCGGATGAGGAAACAAAAAATTTCGGGTTGGTGATTGCGGTTATATAAAATTGAGTGGTTGTTTTGAAAAGTATATTTCACTTTTGTTAAGCAGTCTGCGAATAGGGATTGAGGAGACCCATGCGTTTAACTGTGTACGTCGTTTCTATGTTAGTCTTGCCATATTAGGGGTCCAAATGAGACTTCGAAGTTCTTATTTTTTTTAGCCAAGCCACTAATTAAGCTTTATTACGAATCAAAAGCAATAGCATGAACAATCTTTGGGGTCCCCTAAGGGGTGGCGCAATGACACACATCTCCACGTAGGAAGTCGTGGGTTCAAATCTCTTATTGTGTCGGGTAGGGTGGAGTTTGGATTAAAAGAGGAGAGTTATCCCCTGCTGTAACTTAAAAAGAAAAAAATCTTTTGGGGACTAAAGACCATTTCCAATCAACTAAGCTTGATATAGAGACTGAGGACCTCGCCAAAAGGTGGGCCACCCGATTCGCATACCTTCTAACATGACAAAAATATATAAAACGAAACTCAACTACTAGAGACAAAATAACTTCGACAATCAAACCAAAAGCACTAGCATACGCCTCCCCTTCAGGTTGGATAGTTTTAACTACCTCCAATGAATCCGACTAAACCTCTACCTCCCGCCAACCCTTCTGAAGTATCCACTCCAAAGCATGGCAGATGGCTCTAGCTTCAACCTCATGGACCTCCCCGTGAGAATCGACCCCCCCCCCCACAACCACCGTTCTCGTCACGAACAACGTCTCAACTCACCCCAAATCTGCCAACAACTTCAAAAATGACCCCATATGTATTCAATTTCAGCCGGCCACGAGGAGGTCGAGACCAGCCACCAGCACCTCTGCCCGAACCCCCAAGACTTCGAAGTTCTTATTAAATGCACATTATTTGGATATTTCTTGATTTAATGATATCTCTTTTTTTATGTCATTCATACTGTTACTTTATATTAGGGGTCCAAGCTGTAACTTTTAGTTTTTCAAATATTAAACTCATTTTTTACTATCCATTTTTATTTTTTTATCTCGCCAAATGTCTATTATGCATAAATATTTTTATTTATCGATTTAAAATTAATTTTATTTTATATCATTTGAATTCATACTAAAAGTGTGCTGAGTAAATAAATTTTCTAAATTCTAAAAGTTTTCCACAGAAAATAAAACCTATTTTGTGCAATTAAACAAGCCTTTTGTATTTTGCAATGTGATACATCATTATATGGGAACAAAATATGAATATGGTTTGTCATTATCACTCTTAAAAATCAATTCGTTACTAGCAATTGGTATTGAAGGGTTGGTAGGTAGTTGGTTAGTTAGGAGCTATCGCATTGGGCCTAAAGAAAGCCCAAATCAAATATCGATTAAAATCCTCGGATCCCAACACACGGCCCATTTAGCTTAAAAATCCCCCAAAAAGAGAAAGAAGGAAAACCCAAGAGCTACGGACCGTCGATTGTCCCATCGACGGTTGTGATGATCTGCAGTTATATCCATCTCTGGCATGGCTAAGATAAATAGAGAAAAGAGAGAAGAAGATGAAGATGATGAAGAACAGCAACGGAGACTGAGAAACAGAGCCAATTTCTCCCAAATAATCTCTCCACAACAAAGCCAACACCAACCAATTTCATTTTCTAGACACTGTTACTTCCAAAACTACACCAATTTTTCTGCAAGAAGCTTTATTATTATTTTTTTTATCTCCTTGGTTCTGAGAAAACTGCCTGTTTCCTGAAAGATTATCTCGTATTTTTGTCCGATGAATTTGGCTCTCCGGCTCGGAGCTCTGTCATTGTAAGATTTCTCATGTTCTGTTCTTCCTCAGCTTCTCTTTGTAACATGATTTTTTTCTGGGTATTGCTGAAATTATGTTTTTTAATGTTGTTTTTGTGGTTTGCAGGCTGGTTTGAGAGGATTTGGATTTGGATTTGATTTCTCTGTCGGAGTTGTAGATCTTGAGGTCAGAGAAAATGACCATAAGCTTGATTGTTCTTTGCTTCTTCTTCTTCTTCTTCTTTTCCAGAACTTGATTGAGATCCCCAAACGAGTATCTTCAGAAATTCACCTTTCCCGGAACTCGAATTTGGATTATTTTTCTGGATTTTCTGCTTCTGGGTTTTGTGATTTGTGAACCAAACTCAATTGGGTGTCTCAAAAAGTTCACATCTGTCGTTAAATTGTAGTTGGATTTTACAGTTTTTGCTAAGATCCAAGTGGGTTGTGAAAAATCTCATGCTTTTACCGTTTCGTGTTCAGTTTCAGGGCAGATATGGAGAAAGAGGAGAAGAACTTGAGAGCGGCGAGAGTTTCAGAACCAGAATTTTTCTTACAGTGGGGGAATCGGAAGAGGCTGAGATGTGTGAGGGTCAAAGACCCTGAAATCGCCGAGAAATTCAAGGGAGGACTTCGGAGGAAAATCACATCTCGGATAGATCGCTATGTAGTCACTGCTTCCGATAAGGAAAGCTCCCATCTTCAGGCCAATCGTCTCACCAGGTCAGAAATTTTTTTAGAAACTATTCTCTCCTTAACAGCCTGTTTGGTTGCTGAGAAAACGAGGAAGAGAAAGAGGAAAATGAAACTTTTGAGTCACACTGTTTTCGTTTTCCAGGAAAATAAAGAACTCACGCTTACCAAGCCATGGAGTCTCGAATAAGGCTTGTTCCGTGAAGGTCTCTGTTTCCTTGGGCCTCTAAGCCAATGACTCAAAAGTTTGATTGGTCTGTTTCTTTTTTTCTTTTCTCAGCAGCTTAACAGGCTATTCAATTAAATATTGCTGAGAAAATGAAGAATTTTGAGGGAAAACAAATTGTTGGGTATTTTTGGTTTACAGGAATTCAGAGGGGGCTATGCTCCGGTCAACTGGAAACGAGCATCGGAGCCGCAAATCATCATCGCCAGAGAAGGAGGACCGGTTCTATACGACCCGAGGATCGGTGGGTATGGATGAGAATGGGAAGATAGCATTGACTGGAGATGGTAACCATGTGGAGGACAAAGGGCTTGTTTGGCCTAAACTATATATAAGCTTGTCAAGCAAAGAGAAAGAGGAGGATTTTCTAGCCATGAAAGGCTGTAAGCCTTCTCAGAGGCCTAAGAAAAGGGCCAAGATCATCCAAAGAAGCTTACTTGTGAGCATTTCTTTTTTTTCTTTAGATATGAACTTTTTTTTTAAAAAAGAAGAAGATATTATTGTAAGATATGATAGATCTTCTATTCCTGATTGTGAATTCGATTGTGTTTGGTGTGGCAGCTGGTTAGCCCTGGAGCTTGGTTGACTGATATGTGCCAAGAGAGATATGAGGTTAGGGAAAAGAAGAGCTCTAAGAAGGTACTAGTTGTTTCTGTCTTGGTTGTTTGCAGATCTGTTTGATTCTATTTTTGGGTCCTGATTTGATCAATGGGTGTTTTTTTTTTTGCAGAGGCCAAGGGGACTAAAGGCCATGGGAAGTGTGGAGAGTGATTCAGAATGAGAGGGTATGCTTATTATATGATGTATGTCATTTTCTTTTCCTATTGGAGCAATTTTTTGGGGGATGAAAATGGGGTGTGGGCTTAGATTAGAAGGGGTTAGATTTATGATCAAGATGATGTGTTGTTGGGTTGGTTTGTATAGAAGTGTGTTGTAATTGTTCAAGTTATATTTGGGGTAAAATGTGATTCTCTTGCCTTCTCCACTCATCACTTTACCACTTTTGTTCCATTTTTGTACTTTCATTTCATGGTGATGACAAGATTTGGTGACAAGGTTAAAGAAAGGAAGAAGATCAGGCTGTGTTCAGTTCCTTTTTCCATCCTTAGAAAACAACAGAAATCTTTGGTGCAATCTTGTTTTTGCTTCTTTCTGGGTTATATTCTTTAAGCAGATGATGAAGTACATTATTGAAGATCATGTTTTGTTTCTCTCTCTCATCTTTTTTTTTTAATAAAATGTTTATGTTTCCCAAGTGTCCTAGAGCATGCATGTAGTCCAAATGAAGCTTGAGATAAGACTAAAGTGTTATTATATTTGTATTGGAATCATTTCATAGGGTATAAAGAATTTGCAAGTGTGCATATTTGAAGATTTTCATGTACAGAAATTTCAACTTGTTGAATACTGTTGTTGCCAGGATAGGAATGTAAATTTTCAGTATTGGGTAACATGTGGTTTGTGCATGCATGGGCTGCCCACATCACATCTTCTTATGGCCTTGGAGAAGCCAGTTAGAATTTCTATTTCAAGTTGGAAAAAATTAGTTAATGTTTTTAGTGTAAAATATCATTGTCATTCTTTGGGTTAAAAAATTAGGGGAAACAACCAAGGTCAAGTGCATTAGAGTTAGCAAACGGATTTTGTTTCTAATGCACAGTTCTAGTTTTAGTTGAATAAACCAAAAGAACAATTAGATGAGCATCATGTACGAGATAGTACTTGAATAAATAAAAATGGAAACAACCACAACACACTTTTAAGAAGAAAGACCATTACCAATTGGAGCAAAATATTTGGTTGTCAGATATATTGAAGGTTTGAGAAACAAAATCGAATTAAAATTTTGCTCATATATAAATTCACATATATATGCATTAGATCTTCAGCTGAATTGTACACAATATAAACCTTGAGAATTTATGAACCATGTAAGCAAAAATCATTATGAACTCCACCCACAAAACATGAGCAGTATAAAAACTAAGATAATTAAACCAACTAAGAACAATCTAACTTATGATTTTCCAACAATATAATCTCTTTGTAACCAACTAAAAAAAGACAATGGAGACACCAAAATTTAGCCAACAATCAAACCATGAAAGAACCAGAAATTGTACCACACAGACACAAATCATACAAAAATCTGATTTTTTTTTTAAAAAAAATCAATAATCAACACTAATGATATTGTAGGTTGGCTCACCTAAACTTAGGTTAATCAATTCACCTCTATTTTTCAAAAAAAAAAAAAAGAAAGAAAAGATAACGGTAATAATTAGCCAAAGAGTGGGTGATAGATTAATGTGCCACGTAAGGAATAACACAGTATGTAATATATTTTATGAATGATCTAATATGTGCCGACTCGTTTTGATAAGACATGAAAAATTATAAATAAAATCACTTGATGAGAAGGTTTTCAGTATGAGATGGGCTCCACATATTCGCCCAAAGAAGCACAACAAAATTAAATATTATACAAAAATTGAAGAGAGTGATAGCTAGATAAATCAGAGATCAAATCTGAACGATGTTTTACTCAAAAGTCGGAAAAGTGCATAAAAATGACCCAACAAAGTTCCATGTCTAAGCCTATTCCCACTCTACATCCCTAGTAAAACTTTCAAAACATAATTAGTAACACCCTCAACAACCTTCTCCCAAATTATTTCAACGAGATGGGAAAGGGTTGTTTTCAACAATCATTTCTTAGCTCCCCTCAAAGAGGTAGTGTAAGGCCACTCTCATCAGCATTTTCTTAGTTTCTCACCAAAAATTCACGCCAATAAAGAAAAGTTGTAAGATGTTCACAGCAACATTAATCGGGCTACAATATAATGGTTTGTGCTTCCTATACTGAAAGGTCAACCTTATTAGTAGAATTTGGCTTCCACCATTATATTTAGCCTCTTTCATTCATATTTATCCGATGTGGGATATATTATCACCCACTTCAACATTGACAACGAATGAACTTGTCTTACCCTCTTGCCACAAATGTATTTAAGAGCCAGGAATGGATCCTTAAGTTAAGTTCTTATCGCCACTTTACCATACACCAAGCCGATACCAAATGTAGTCAACTATAGCGGGAATTATTTTTGTTTTTAAATAAATTGTACAAAATATTCCCGAAACTGAAGAATAATTTGTTTGGATCCACGCAAGTTAAAAGAATAATAATTTATGTCTAATTGTTAGGTTAGGTAAGATTGACCATGAATTATAATGGGTTTTGGCATTTCAAATTTCTGGTTCTATGTTTTCTTGTATCTTGTTTGGGCATTTATGTTGTCAATCAATAGCAACTTGACATCAACAATATTTTATCTCTTTAGCTGCTCAACTTTCTTTGGTATCGTTTTTTGATCTCTCGGATAAAAAACAACACTAGTTTATAATTGTATTAGAGAAGCAATTTGTTTCTAAAGAGTATATAACTTCAAATTTGGTCGACTTTTTTTTTAAAAAAAAATTAAACAATTATGTGTGTAATGAAAATAAACATTTATTTGAAAGACATTGGATAAGTTGTATTTTGACCCAAACGATTTAAGACGTTCAGATCTTTTAGAAGTCTCAAATTCGAGCGTCATTACATATTGATACAATCGACAAAGAAAATGTTAGTGTTTCATATGTGAAGGGAACAATACTATCCTTGACTGTTGATTCATAAAAATACACTACCTACCACATACTCACACACTCCCAATCCCTATTCCCTTCTTGAGGCCTTTCTCTATTCTATTCTCTTCACATGATTAACTATAATACAAATGTTTTTTTAATAAACAATACTTCATTTCTCTAAAAATAGGTGTTATGTTTATCTTAAAATTTTGTCTCAATTAGAATTTTTTTTTTAATGTGTTATAATATATGATCATGGAACATCAAAAGAGTTTTACAAAAATGGTCATCCCCTCTCTTCTTTCAAAGCAGCAAGAAAGTCAAGTGACCAAACCTAAATGTTGACCAAAATGCAGAGAAGCAGCTTTGCGACTTTCTTAGCCGAAATGAAACTGCACCAACAACCAAGGTCAGCCTGCCATGCTTGTCATCTTATTAGGAAAAAGCAAAAGTTGATCTAAACCCAGAAATCAATTACAAGCAAACAAAAAAAAATCCCAGAATCCAAGACCTTTGATATGAACCCAGAACTGAAGTGGTCATGGAATGTGGTGGTACTGGTACCTATTATAAATAAATATCTTATCTACTCAACTGATAACATTGAATATGACCTTCTACTTAAATGACCCATGTGATCTATTTCTCATAATGAACCCACATAATGCCAAAATCTGTCCAATGCTCATTGTGCTGCACGCCACCAACCCATCACATTCATATCACAATTCCAATATCCCACCAAAATTATACAATCCAATTCTCCATTTTCTTTCAAAGCCAAGTCCCTTTCCACTTATGTTGAGATACATACAAGCAAATGTTCTATATGTAAATATGCTACTTTACAAGCCCAACCTCACTCCAAAAAAGTTCCAAAGTTCTGTTATATGACAAATATTACACTTCACGTGAAACATATGGCAATAACAAACCTACAGTATATATGAGAACCACACTTCAGCTTGCTTTAAATTCAAGTGGATTTTTTTTTTTTATATAATTTCAATTTGTACAACGAGAAAATTAAAAAATGGTATGATGTCTTTGAATCCGATGGTTATTCTTTTATACATCTATGGGGAGAATTAAAGGCATTCTTAGCAGATTTACCTTTTCCTAAGCTATTTTACATTGAATGCTTGCCAACACTCCATATTTAGTAGTATTACCATGTAAAGAGCAGCAGGATCCTGCATAAACATTATAAAACATATCTCAGCAGAAGATATCGGCAATTATGAATAACTTCATGAAATATGATTGAAAATAATAGGAACACAGAGAATTGCAATGGTCTTAAATTCAGAAATCATGGATACAAGACTTTTAGATCAGGAAGTTAACCAAAATCCAGTAAAGCCCAGAGATGGAAGACGATGGAATTTAACAAAAATGAATCATAAAATTGTAAATATGGAATTAAATGAAATAAGCTATTCTAAAATTAGTGTTCCATATAGAAAGCTAAAAATTATTACGCCCATAGTTCAGACAACCTCATAAAAAGAATTCATATTGATGGTCAAATAAAAAAATTTAACATTATGATGGTTCATTTAGAATCCAAGTAGTTATCAGTTGTGATATTGAAGCCAATTGGTAAGTGTACAAGTAGATTGCACTATCATTTTGGATAACTGTACCTCTTATTTCTTCTTGCCTGTGGAATTAATTAACTTGAGCTTTTGCTGCTTGAAGCATTTCCACTATAAGAGTCTTCACATCCCTAAGAAACATACCAAAAAAAAACATGTTACTATGGGACAAATAAATAAATGCAGTTCAAATTTTGCAATTAAACATCATACACCAGTTATTTGCTTTCCTCTCTCTTCTTAAAAGGCGAGTAAAAATAGGAACCAAAGATACAAAGTATAGTATCACTTTCCACTTTTCACATGTAAGGAAACTTATGACTTTAGCCAATGACACATATAATGACTTAATTGACAAAAAGTGCCATATTTACAGCAACTAGTCAAGTCAACCATGCACAGCAGTAGCTATGGAAAATTAGCTTTGCCAGTGTCAGAATATCATAAAACTATTTATTTAATAGGGAATTAAGTTTGCAGCACTACCAGTTTCATACAAAAAGGTTGAAAAGAAAACCAGAAGAGCACACATGAAGAATCACATACCAAAACTTCTATATAGATCAAATCAAACTTCTTAAGCTTGTAATGTCTTACTTTCTATCTTCTGCTCGTCTTGGGAAAGGAATTCGAAGCTTGAAAGTACTTCCTTGATAATTAGCCTAGTTCCGAACAGAGATTAAAACGAGGAAATAAATTCACTGTTCAACAGTCTATAAAAGCCCCTGCTCAATTAAGATGTTCCTCTCATGGAGAATACCTTCACACCAAAACCAAGACTATCCAAATCCAGTATGTACGCAGAGTCCACCTAGAGAAAGAAATAAAGTTAGCTGAATTATTCAACACCCAAGTCATTTGGAATGTCTTACCTTTCTAGAGTAAATACAACTTAATTTAAATTTTGAGATGGTAGG
This sequence comes from Pelargonium citronellum, assembly GCA_036897665.1. Lineage (NCBI taxonomy): Eukaryota > Viridiplantae > Streptophyta > Magnoliopsida > Geraniales > Geraniaceae > Pelargonium > Pelargonium citronellum. The sequence continues at coordinate 11,489 of JAYMSZ010000216.1, forward strand.
TACATCAAATCTTCCACTTCCTTTCAATGAGAAACATAATTCTAAAGTAACATATCAAGTTACCGGAATTGATGTTGAGTGTTGAACAATCAGCTTTGTATCTTCACCATGATCTCTATTCATGTGAGACTGATAAATGAAAATATTCAATGAATACAGACAAGATGTTATTATGAATGTAAGGAACACAAGCAAATAAATACAAAAGTGAAGCCGCAATACCGCAACAGGCTTGGAAAACTGAGATATTGGATCAACTTTGGCTGCCATATACTGCTCTTTACTGAATTCTAAAAGTAAGAAAAGCAAAAAAGAAATATAAAAGCCTGATGCAGGAAGGAACAGTGAAAAAACATAACAGGAAGTTGAAGGTTTGGTGTGAATTGCGCAAACCTCCTGATCCTAATAGAGCAGTTGCAACTCCAGATACATATCGCACAACCTTTGGTTCAATTCGAATAAAGTCAAAGTCACCAAAGTCAACCTTCAGTTTGAAAGCATTTATTTAGTTGTACAAAATAAGTTACTAAAAATAATGTGCAAAGAGGTTAACTAGTTCATGAGAATAAGAGGGAACAGATTACCCAAAATGCGTTGGGATGTCTTGCCAAATATGAAGTGCGAATGGCTGCCCTTTCTTTTTCAGGAACCTATATGGTCCATAGACAAAAACATTTACGTCTTTATATGATCTAGACTATAAAGTTTAACTGGTGGGAACCATAAATGGGGAAGCAGAGGACAATAATTGAAGAAGTTGTAACTTACAGTAGTAGCATCACCATGCAAGGTGATTACTAGATCAGTCCTATCCTCGGGATCTTTAGCAACAAGCAATGAGCATTTGGGATTGGCCAACAGATCCTGTTTAAGCAGCAACTCTTTGAGAAGGCTTTTCTCAATCAAATATATAAAAAGATAATAATACAAAGAAGTAATCCAGTGATTTGTGGTCCGAACTTTTCAAGCACATATGCATGACAGACATGGTGACTTCCAAAGAAAGGATTGATCAAACAATTTGGAAGCAAAATTTATCAGAGCAGTCAGTGTCAATTGTTACGAAATTACCTAGAGACCAATCATGCGAATGATGATAAGACACTTATAGTATCAACTATGTCTTATTAAAAGACATTGTCAAATCTCCAAATACTATCCCTAGTGATCTAGATAGCATTCACAAAGATAGACCATAGGCTACACTATCTATATTCTATTCTCAAATGTGTCCTAGAAGAGTGCCACCATTGTATGATCGATGCTCATATAAGGACTAATATACATTGTTAATTGATGGCAAGTTTTTATAATAGGACATGAGATGTCAAGCAACAATATGGATGGTGGTTAGTGACCTATTACATTGAACCGACCCACATGAAATACTTCATGGAATACTGCTTAATTGTCATAAGCGGTTCTCCTAGAATTGCACTGAAATGTGATGATGCTTAGAGCTGAGATCACCACGGCATCTGGTGTGAGTATTTTATAGCATATTTTGTACGCTCAAAATCCCACATTTAGCTTATATTGGTCCCATTTTTTCCACGTTTTATGCATATTTATTATTTTGTATCTGATTTAATGTGTTTTCTACTGTTTTAGTGTTTTGTAGGTTTTTTCTACACTTTTCAGGACAAAAAGATGACTAATTCAGAGGCGAAAAGTTTTTTCCTAGTACACAAACCAATACGAGGCAGTAGCACACGGACCCGTGCAAAATTTCAGAGATTGCAAGCCAGGGAGCCCAAGTTCATTTTCCTTTTTTATTGTGTACGAATTTTCCCTGTTTTTGGCTATTTAATCATTTGCAAAATCACTAGTTAAGTATTTAGAGTTTTAAGGATATTTTTCTACACTTCAGGGGTTTTTCAGAAGTCAAAAAAGAGGACAACAAGAGGATGGATTGAGATCATCCCACCACTTGCAACAATTTCTTACTTTATTGAATGCAATCTGTCTTTTATATCAGTGGCTGTTTGTTCTTCTATTATGAGAAGCTAAAAATCCAAATTTGAGAAATATGGATGCAGCCATGTGTGTAGAGTTCTTATTTGTTTGAATAAATAATATTTGCTTGTGTTATTTCAAGTGATCTGAACCTACTACTTGCTAAGTAGTATTGTTTCAACAATACATAATATTTGCTTGTGTTGTTTCAACAATCTCAAACTGGTATGTGAATGAGGAAAACTGCAAGATTGTAATAGTGGGTAAATAATATTTGAACAAATAAACGAGAAGAATATTTCAAATTCTAGAGCAGACCTTTGTGTGGACTGCCAGGCTGCTGACTGCTAAAATTGGAGACCCATCAGCATCACATGCAAAGTCAACCATCGACCCTGAAGGATAACCCTCATACTTCTGCACGTGAAGAAAAAATTGCAGTAAGTCAAAATGAAGAGATAATGTCGCCTAACAAAGAAAACTAACAACTTACAGTATGCACCAATTCTCATTACACTAAAAGGTTTCAGTATCTAAGGCACAAATATCTTCATAGGCTATGTTGGATTGTTGGGTGCATATGATCCTTGTAGTTTTTATTTCAACACCAGACAGCTGTATTCTTAAATGAAAGAAAACCAAGAATATCCGAAACCTCAACCATTGAAAACTACTTAAGCCTGGCTGGCTCAATAGGTTAGAGACAGCCTATATGCAATTCGATGGGGCTGGAGAAAATTATTATTTTATTCAGTGCTCCTTACTCCATGAGGTTTCAGAGACATTTTATAGTTAGAAATCACAGGAGTAACCAAATATAGTACCGAATACAGACAGTCCAGTTTTCCAACTTATTGCTAATTTGCTACGGTTCCCATGGCAATTTACATGATAATCAAGCAACTTTTTCGCAACAGTTAGACAATTATTGAATACTTTGAAGTTATATCCAATTTTCAAATATGATAGACTTTTCTTATTATAATTTAACCATTCTACACCACATTGAAATATATATTATCAGTACAAAGGCCTACAAGAGAAGAGGAGAGGTGTTAATACTCTTCTATTAACTCTAAAACTTGTGGAAACTAAAATCATTGGCTTTTGTGATGAGGACCTAAACTATGAGGAATTCCGAACAAGGTTTCCTTTTACAAATCTTCAACCAAAAGAACAAACATAAGGATTATAATTAATAATCCTTGAAAAGAGATTGTCGTGAAAATTAACAAACCAACTACATGTTCAAGGATTCTGATTTCAAAGAGGAGTAGAGAACTGCAATGCACTAACTTGAAACCAGAAAAAATCAATCATCTAAATAATCAGGAGGACATAGAAAATGCACCTAGAAGTTAGCAAGTGGAGAAAAGAAAGCAAACACAGATTGCCAGCAGAAAAATACATAGATAGATTAGTAATCAAACTTAAGCATATAGTAGTAATTGATATAGATATTAACCTGGGAAAAAGTTGAAAGCATGCCCCGCAGGCTACGATCAAGTACAGTCTTGATCTCCTCAACAGGAGGAAGCCGGGCAGCAGCTTCCTGCAATCAAATTTTGAAATAATGCAATAATCAGATCTTTCGAATCATAATTACTTAGCAATTCAAATCCTTGTGTTTCTGATTAGAAAAGTAGGGGATTCTCGAGAAAAAATGAAGAAATTGGGGCTAAGACTGAAAAGTACGAAAAAAGAATACCTGGTGAGCTTGAATCAATTGAAAGACGTTGCCATCATCGGCAGCATCTGGCACGGTCTGGTAATTCCAGTAAACAGAAAATTTAGTCTATTACCGTACAAAATAGAAGATTCAGAAGGTCAAATTTGATTTTCTGAGAGAGAGAGAGAGAGCGGTGGTACCTGAGATGGTGACTGAGCAGAAGAAGCCATGGTGAGAGGACGGCGAAGACGAGGAGGTGTAGAAGTGGAAATGGGATGGCAAAATGGAAAAAAGAGAGAAGAGAGAGAGGTATGGAGGGCATTTAAGCGGAAATAAAGGCGCGACGAAGATGGAGACATGGAAACCAGAGTTCTCATCGTCATCGTCATCGTCATTGTCATCGTCATGGTCGTCTCGCTCCTTCTACTACCTCACTCGCTCGCTCACCTAACAACCTACAGCTTACAGCTAACGTAACCTCTCCATTTTTTTTTTCCGGGTAAGCTAAGAAGTGTAACTGGGTCCACACACAATCCACCAAATATTATATTTTTTTATTTATTCATGTAAGATAGATGTAAATTAATTCAAATTGTGCTTTCAAAAATAAAAAAAATCAATTTGTCATGCAATAACGGCACCACGAGCCACCTATGTGGGGAGGGCAACCTCATCTCAGGAAACCGGAATTGATAGAAAAATAGAATGTCTCGCAAAAGTGGATCACTTCATTCGCATATCTTCCAACAAGCCAACATAAAGCACTAAAAAAGTTATCTAGTAAAGACGCATAGTTAGCAATAAGAAGGCCAAAATGACTCGGACATAAAATAAATACTTATATTCTTTTGTTTTAATTAGTAAAGTAGAATCGCGTACGTAGAAACAAATGTAGTTAAATAAATGAGGCAACATATGCATCCATTAGAATTTTTTTTTTTAAATATGTTATATTCCTAGAATAAAATATATTTGTCTTTATTCTTTGTTGAAATTTTAATTTTTGCCCCACTAGAATTTGAAGTAGTCTCAATATTTGATAAAAATTTCCTTTCTATTTATGCCAACAAATTTTTTTTATTCATCCATGCAGGTAGGGGTAATGTTCGATATGTAAATGTACTATAGAGTGACTCCATCATAGAAGTGGTCATTTCGGGTTCTGGTCATGTTAGTAAATTTCAACCCGAATCCGGCTCAAAAGGACATGGAGTTCGTTCGAGTTGCTGGTCGTATTAGGTTGAATTTCATTAGGCAAAATGCGTTGAACCGTGTGGTCTATCCAATCCAAACACCACAATTTTACAAGATAAGTTCGATAAAAAAATTGAACGAACCGAAATATTAGTGAATCACGAGTGACCCACAAATTCGATAGTGTGAGCTCATAGAATGTTGGCAGGCTACGAGTGCTGTGCTGCCCCACGGCAAAACAGCCAAAAATTCCTGATTGCCAAGCCAAATACATAAATCAATTGGAATCGAAACGAAACCATTTGATTCAAAAAATGAATAGCACAATTGGTGACAATGCAGAACTTACCGCATCACATGTATACAGCATTATCGTTGATACATAGGGTACATGAGCACATGCAACTAGAGAGCAATTTTTATTGTGTTCCATAACTGAAATAACTCATCTACCTATTATTAGAAATTATACAAATACCCAACACATTAAAATTTGCAACTACATAAACTCCTCTCCATCATCACTATCATAAAAACACGCATCCATCAACGACATTCTCTGGCAAAAAACCTTGCATTCATTTGTGCGTGCAACCATGGAGACTACTTCACTTCTACCTCACCAAGTTGTCGAAGGCATCGGTTGATGAGACTGATAGAACCTTCTCGAAATACATCCGTGTCGTGTGCACGTTCAAAAATATATTCAGTATTGAGCTTGATTATGTATCTCTTCTGCTGGTAATCATGAGAATCAAGGTGCACCACTCACTCCTGGGAAGAGTGTTGAGATTTTATTGAAAACATCCATCACCTGCAATGAAAACATGTCACGTGCTATATAAATCAACTGCTAACATTAAAAAAATAATAATAATAATTTAAAAGAAAAGAAAAAAAAATCAATGTACTACCAAAGACGGCTTTAAAGTTACAAGGTTGTTTCATGATATTACATGACAAACATTATTCCCAAGGCTCAGTTTCATCTTAGAAAATAACATTCTTTCTTTCTTTTACTATGTTGAAGCAACATACGAGAATTCAGAGTGGCATTTAAACTTGAAAATTGGTATTATAATGTCTTTGAGTATATATAGGACTTCATTCAATATAAGAGTACCCAAATAAAGTAAATCACGATACTGAACATATCAAAGAGAAGACAAACCTGCTGCAAATTAGAAATATTGCAACAGTTGAATAATATTAACAAGAGAAAAAAGAATCCGAGACACAGAATTATGGGCTAAGAGTGAACCAAACTAATGAGAGGTTGATATCTCATTCATTATCACCAATGAATTTATGTGCCCTGATGGATCCACGAGGTTTTAGTCTTGGTTGAGTCTTAACCAATAATTATTTGGCTGAGACTCCTAGCTCTAATTAATTAATTACCAAACAGTTAAACAGAAGCTAATCTTTACCTCCTTGTCGTTTTGATATTTCGTAATACTCGCTGGATTCTGTGAACACTGCAAAGCAAGGTTATGTTAAAGAAGTGATAGTGAAGAATCGAGAATTTATTACTCCAGGAGTAATACATACATCCATGATAGCTTGTTGAATTCTAGGATTCTGAAATGCCATGGCAATATCAGGATTTGCCATTATTTTTGAAATAACTTCTTCCGGTGTAAGCCCAATTTGATCTGCAAGATGCATGAAAAACAATCAACAAAAACATCAGACCAGGAACTTCATTGATACAACAGAAGCTCCAAATGAAATTGAAGCCTATTACATTAGAATACCCAACTACTTTCTATACCATATGATCACTTTTAGTTTACATAAACTATTACTGATATTTATACACATGACACGGTATAAAACCTAAAAAGTATACAGTAGCAAATACGGCTCCCTCTTGCTATAAGTAATAAAGACAAAATAGACAATTACATTTCAACCCCTATGTACAACTTCATCTCACTTGGACTCAAGTTTCTTCTTGGTATTTGGCATTAATAACCCTTGAGGTTTACTAAGTTCATCTTTATCAGTGTAAGGTAAATCAAGACAAGAAAGTTGTAAATGTATTATGTCGCATGACAACTTTTAGTCATCATTCCCACGCATTCTTTCTTGAGGTGCATGCACATATATCAACTTCACCTTCCCTGGTTCTCTTTTTCTTCCCACTCTGATATCAACCTTCCAGGCTGCTATCAACTGTACCCCACTCCCTGCCACCTCTAAATTCAATACCATAACTGACACAACCTACCAAAACTGCTGACTTTAATATTACCCTCACTAGAAACAACCAGATGTGGAATACCACCTTGCCTTCAAACATTACATGGGTCACAGGTAAGTAAATGGGTGAGATATTTTGCCGCGACAGGATAGGCACAAAAACGCAAAGACTAGAAAAAAGGACGACTTGTTAGTAGATAATTGATTCAACCCCAAACGCCTTTCAATGGTTAGTGGTCACTTGCATAGATCTTCTCAATTTAGGGAGGCAAACTAATGATCAATTTTACGTTTCTGCCTCCAAAATAATCATTCATCACTATGTCATGTAGGTCCCAGTAAATAACTATGATAGCCCAAAAATATCTGGTGTGGTCCAAGAATAAGCATGTCACAATCTTGATCATGTATTTAAAATGGATAGCTGCAAGAAAAACCCAGCGAAGAACGCTCCTCATGATCTCAAAGTCAGACAGAAAAAGAGAAGAGAATAATGAGAGCTCAAGTTCATGACCAAATCGTTATTGGAAAAAAAATGATTCCGGCAAGACAGAACTAGCCAGTTAAACCATTAATTAAAAGTACATCAAATAAAAAATAATAATGAATATATTAATACTAATAATAAATAAATAAATAAAAAAGAATAGCAAAAGTTAACAGTTATCCACATCATTTAATTCTTATAGTGTGTTTGGGAACCTACATTTCAAATGAAATGTTGGATTTGAGCTAAATGAAGTGTTTGAGAACTAAAAAAAATATGGATTTCGATATGAGTCAAATCCAATAGCATTCAAAACATGTCTATAACATGAGATTTCAAATGACAGCTCTCACCTTGTCATTTAAAATTCTATGACTTTTTAAACAATATATTTGTATTTGAAACACAACATTTCAAATCTAAAATTTCAAATGATGAATTTGAAATCAAATTCATGTTCCCAAACGCAACCTTATATTAATTTGTTGAAAAAAATCCAGCACAGTGCAACAATAGACTAGGCACTTTTAGACTTACCAAACTGCTGCTTGACCTCAGGACTGCTTAGATCGAAATTTTTCAAGGAGTCCATCATACGATCATCCCATGCAGGGCTTCCACTTACATTAGTCCTGCAAAAATGTAACATTAAGCATGGGAAAGGATTTGAATCGAGGACCACTAATACTGAAAATATGTAATTGATTCATATGATAAAATTTCCAACGGAATCACAGCTAATTAGCCTTAAAAATGAAAGAGTTAACCAGAAATGGAAATCGTGATACAAAAGCTATACAATGAGAATGTCATGAACATTAGAAAATAGGAGAATATAGTATACAAAAGTTATACAATTACACCCACTGTAAACTCACTCAAAAAATCGATATCATGAATTACACGTGTATCAGTAAATCAGAAAGTATATAATGCTCATACAATCTATCTATCAATGATATTAAGAGGCTAGAATGAAATCAAATGCAAGGAAAATTTAAAGGTAGCTTACAGCATGTCTTCCAGTTGTCGACGGTATTCTGGATTCTGAAGCATCCCTATTACACAATAAGGATAATGGCCTCAGTGCTGCCTAACTACTGATAGAAGTTTGCATTCACATAGTATATTCATGCTATTCATCAGAAGAAATAAATGAAATCTAATTCTAGAAGTAAAGTATACTATGAATATGACTTGCAACAAAAAGATAATTGTAAAGATTCAATTAGAAAGTATACTATGATTATGACTTCCATCGAAAAGTAAATTGTGAAGATTCAATTCAAAGTTCAGTAGAATTTGGAAATGTGTTAGTCAAAATAAAAAATACATTGTATTTAGAAAAGTTTAGTTAGATCTCCTAGTCTTAGCTTATTTCTTATTTCTTATTTCTAGTGTAAATCTCCTATATAAAGAAGTCTCCCTGAGTCATGAGGTCACACATCGTTACGCCAACAAAATTCTCTCATCATCATTTATCACTGATATCAACTCCAACAACCACTACATCTCCAGCTTGCGGAGGAGTGTGAAGATTAAATTATAAATTTAGTAGAATTAAAAAAGGAGTTAGTGAAATTAGGAAATATATTGTATTTAGGAGAACTTAGTTTAACTTCCTAGCCTACCTTATTTATTATTTCTAGTGTAAATGTCCTATATAAAAGAGTCTCCAGTACTAGTTTCAGAATCAATTCACGTCAATATCCAAATTTCACATTAGCCAACACATAAACTTCTCAAATAAAGATGTAGTGGGAAAGAATGGACTTACATTTGAAGGTAGCAGGATCTCTCATCTCTGCTGGTAGAAAGCTGCAAGAATTGAGAATAATTTTGAGTAACTTAATTACTTCTAAGGAAACACAGCATACACTTGACTGATCTATTCAACCTCCAAGACCTGAACTAAAACAAATTAGGTATACTTGATTAAGAAGTACTTAAAGGACCTATTCATACTCTCAACAAGTACAGGCAATTTATGTTCAGTTTAAACTTCAAACTCATGATAGCAAGATACAAATAAAAATGAGTTATCAGATCTAGGAACACAACCAAACAAGTAAGAGATAAGAAGCTATATTACGGAAAAATCATCTTCTGCATTGCAGGGTCCTCCATCATCTTCTCCAAAGCTTCCACTGACATGACAGGACCTGCCTTTCCCAATAACAAATAAATCAATACATACAAAAGATGCTAGGTATTAATAAACCACCGAAGTAAGAAGGAAAACCAAGCCCACAAAATACCAGCATAAAAGGGTTTAAATGGAAGGTTTGAATGACAACCACACAAATTCTCCTCAAAGGATGAGGATACTATAAGACTAGCAATGCAAATAATTCCTTGTGTAATTATCTAACTGATAAAATTAATTTGGCATCATATTACATATGCATATGTTCAACCTTTGGCCATCCACAGCACATAATCAATTTGCATCAATATAAAACGAAATTTTTATTCTCTTTTTCATATGCAAACAACAATAATTAGAACTGTTGGAATGACTGAAAAGCATAAGAAAACCAATAATACTAATGTATCTCAAGATGTAAATTAATTATATATGCAGAAATTGTACTTCAGAACGGACATTAACTATGTCAAAACTCAGAAGTGAACCTGGACTCTGCCTATGCAATGTAGTCAGACTGAAGTACAGGAGGATGAATCAACAAAGACATAAAAGGGAGACCAATTTCATCCACATTACTAGTACAGCTTAATCAGTGGGTTACTTATTAGAAATATGATACATTTACTAGATGCTGTGCCCATTAGGTACTCTTTAGCATTAGTTTCACTTTTTCCACTCCAACATAAACTATAACATGTATTCATAAGATATAAAGCATGCAGTCAGTAACGACGAAAAAGATGTAGCTTTAGCTTCAACTAAACTATTAACTTACGGGTAGATTGTGGCCCCTCAGAAGAATCTCCACCCTGCTTAGAAGCTGCTCCATTCTAAACAAAAACAATTAATCTGACTACTTTTATACTAAGAACGTGATGAAAAAACACCAAAGACACTTATAATATAGTTCAGCAACAAAGAATTACCTCTCCAACAGATTGAGCATCTTTGGACGAACTCATCACTTCTACATCTTTAAAGCTTTGAAACAGACTGGTCTGCTTAGTTTCTTCCGGGGAAACATCTACAAAGGCTGTTAATAGAAGTTGTATAAGACTTTGAATTGGATACACTTTTGACAATCATGCAAGCATCGAATCAATAGCAATGTGTCATGGATTAACCAAACAGCTGATGGCTAACATAATATTCACTTTGTAACTTGAAAGTAATACCATATTCAAGACATACAGCTCGTATTTACAACCAAATTTTCCACACATGCAAACATACAAGTAATCGTTGCAATTGGTGAAGGAAGCATGGGATCGGATATGCATACAGGTATGCAGATGCAGCATTATGGAAATTTTTATATAATGTGGAATACAATATGGCTGTAACAAATAAATTTTTATTTGTAAAATACAAGAAATGCATGTAATATCAATCTAATAGAATCATGTTCAAATCAAAATACCATAAAATCAATTCCTCGTTCATAGAACAACACAACACATTACTATTTTTTATGCTTTAGCTCTTCTTTTCATTATTTTGTTGTGTTTCTTTAATCAAAGACATTTTCTCGTATTCACATTCTCTACTTATCCACCCACAGATGAACATCATACAAGTACCAAATACGGGTATGGCAAGGGTTCTTAGGTATTCTTGTTCCTTAGCAATGGCCAATGAGAAATGGCTCAAGGAATAGCTAAACTTGAAATACATGACTGCATAAAGTATAGAACAAACAGAAGAACTTCACAAAGTTCATTAATTAATGAAGAAAAATATTATAAACAGCAGTCAGCAGAGAATCCTTTTTACCATATTTCTTGACATCCTTATTTGCATCCACTTCATATTTCTTTGATTCCTTCTGAGTTTCTGTTACATCTTTGACACCACTTGCTGCTGTGGATGGCGGTGCTGGTGCTGGAGTGGGTGCTTGTTCTACTTTTGTCATAGGAACATCGACAGTAACTGCAGCTCTAGAAGCCGGTGGGAAAGGTGGGGTAGCTGGCCCTGAATTTGGTGGCATCGGAAAAGGAAAAGGGGAGGATGGAGAAAAAGAAGAATTATTGAATTGGTTATTCTGAGGATTCATCTGTCCCATCATAGCCTTGAAAGCTTGTTGCATAGCATATTTCTAGAAAATACAAAATAAGGTTTCCATTACTTATTGAAAAAAGAAGTAAGGTATAAAATGATAAATGAAAAAATCATACAAAAAAGTCCAAAGCTAAAGACTGCTACTACAAAATTATATACAGACAAACTTATAGATATAGCAATGCTGCATGGTCAGGGATAGATCCAATAAAGACACCTGGGCAAAAGGAAACACAATTATGACAAATCACCTAAAATACTAAGATTTATTAAGGTATATCTGCAATGATTTTTTATTTTAAGAAAATCATCAGATACAATCCAAGAAAAGTGATCTGTTTGTAAGATCTGCATCCTTGGAGCCCACCCTTACGCCATGGTAGCAACCGTACTGCATTAGTTTTCTATGTTATATTTACCCTTGCAATTATTTTCCAATAGCAAAGCAGATAACGAATCTCCAGGAGACATCTACTGTATGCTTAAGAACAAGATTATAATTGCATTCTTTATTGCCCACAATAAAGCCCATCGGGAATAAGAGGCGTAGAAGTAATAGGACGGCAAACTAGGAAGCCTTTGAGAAAAACTAATGGAGAAGAAAACCCCCAGATACTGAGTAGTATAACTAAGGGTCACTCCTGAGATCTCTTCACTTCTAGAAGCATCTCTCTTTCTGTTTTTTTTTTTTTTTTTTTTTTTTTTAGAAAGTGAAAAAAAAATT
>JAYMSZ010000217.1:0-23921 GCA_036897665.1 Pelargonium citronellum
AATGTGTTTTGCGAAAAAAGACCTTAGAAGTAGGGCTTCCAGATCCCGTTGTAATAAGTCACCTAGGGGTTATAGAAAAGTAAATTGTAGGAATTCAAAAGCAGCTTTTTTTCTGTTTCCAATTCTCGATGTTAAGCTTATTTTGGATAATAAATATAGTAAATAAGACTCCACCTAAAAACCCCAACCTTACACAGGGTACATAAACTAACGATAAAGGAAAGTTTATAGTAACTTCAACTTTTATCTTGTATTTCTTTTTTTCCTAAGCCTTTTAGAAAGTCTTTGCGGATTTACTATAAATTTGTAATTTAGAGCCTCAGGTATCGATAAGAAAAGACTAGTCTAGCAGTATAGATGGGTAAACTCAAAAGGAACCGGTTTTCTATAAGTTTTCCAGGTTTTGATGCTATAGTACTTATTTTAGGGGCTTGTTCTGTAAGCTAATAAAGTTTTCTAGGAGTACCCAATTTGTACAAGTTTTAGGAGTAAGTCAAGTCAATAGCACTTACCCTAAGGAACCGGGCTGCCTTTCGGGGCCTTAAAATCTAGTGAATTAGGGGTAGCACTTCAGTTTGTTACTCAGTTCTTTATAGAGATTAGCTTTTTGAGCTAGGAATTCTCTAAGTCGGGAAGTATACTTACTTAAAGAAAAGGAAACCAAAGGGTATAGCTGCTTGGGTGAGAGGTTATAAACAGTTTCCAAATAGAACCGTTAAAGGGCCTATTGCCAAGGAATGGAATGGGCTATTCAACTAGAGTTATGTTCTTGGTCTTTTTAAGGGCAGTGCTTTTACGAATTATGTTGTGCATTGAGAAAGTATATAGAAGAGAAGCCTTTTTTTCCACTAGAGTTAGAATCCTATTTTCAGAAGGTAGCTAAGTAAAGAGGGAATGACTCCTCGCGGGTAAGTTTTAGCTCCTCTGTTTCCGGGAATAGAGAATAATAGGAAGAATTCTAAAACGGGAAAAGCTTCCTTCCTATTCCTGCTCTGAACAACTTGCAGTCTAAAGCTAAACTGTTTCCCCAACCTTGAGCTAATAAAAGTTTTAGGGTTTGTCCTGATTTCTTATATATAGCGTCCAGATGTACCTTAACTTTTCGATATTTTATTATAGCCGACGGAAAGCAATTAAAGTATTAGATAGAGTGCAACACTTGTATATTACATGAAAGTTTAACCTTTTTAAGGACGCTTTGCTCTGTTTGTTTTCGTTAGTAAAATAAATCTCTTAGTATAAAGGTATAAAGAGACCCGTTTGATTCATTTTTTATTTATTATTATTGATGAAATACCTGAACAAAAAGGTATAAAGTTTCCAGAAGAACTAATGCATTTACCAATTATTTTATTGTAATTATAGAATCTTTAAAGATAAATTGCTACTACTAGCACCGGGGATATCTTAAAACTAACGAAATATCTAGCTTCCTTAGTTATAGCATCTAAAAATCTAGCAAAAACCGGGCAGGCAGAAGTAGAGCTCCTTGCTTTTGTTAAATATATAACTAAAGAGGACATTAAAAATACTATAAGAAATTTACCCATCTAAATCTTGCGATAGCTCACAAAACCTGTTTAAAAAAATATCAGTATTTTAAGAGTGTTATGGGAATTCCTTGTTTTAACCAAATTTGCTATAATGGTACAACACCAAAATTCAATTTAAATGTCATAGGATCAAACCCTTGATTATGTTCATTTCCTATCTGATTCTATTATTAAAAGTAGAGACAGGGTTATCCGACCTAGCTTATGGGGCTGGAGTCAATAGTAAAACTAAATACAGTTTTTGATACTTATATATCATAGGTTATAGCTCTCTTACACTAGATTCAGAAAAGTATAAATTGTAAAGTTTCTGCCGTGGGCCTTCCAGTGATTAGTAAGGGAGCCCCTTAGTAAAATAGTGAAAAGCGCGCACTCTCTTATTCTAGCTCGAAGCTATATTAGACACTCCTTATGGAATTATCCTGATTTTTAAAACAAAGATTTCTATTATTTTATTACTAGGGGCCTCCGCTAAGTCGAGGATTTTATCTCATTTTTCTGTACACATGATAGTTTTAAAAGGATATAAGTTGAAATTATTCCTGAAACTTTCGTTTCTAAAAAGCTAATCGCTTTCTGGGAAACCCCGTAGACTTTAAATTCTGTAGTATGCTTTTGCTGTAATGTGTGTTATGGTCATAGCTTAGTAGTGAGCTTAATTGAATCCCTTAGAAAGCATTTTTATAGAAGCAAGGACAAGTTAAGAGCAGCTTTTTATTTAATACTGGATAGAGCAGGAAATTTTTAAAGTATTTAAGGCGTTCTACTTTTTTTTATATAGGGACCCCTTTCTTAACCGATTACTTAACGCATATACAAACTCTTCTAAAAGTAAAATAGAATACTAAAAATTTCAAGGATTGTTCTCCATCAATTGCTAACCTGGGATAAGGCTATACTTACAAATAGAGGAACAAAAGGGCACTAACTCTCGCGGGCTTTATTTTAAAATCAAAGAGGAAGAGTTTTTGGGCTCTAGTTCTAGTATATTCACTATACTAACGGGCGATTCCCGTAAAGGAAGTTTAACGAAACTGCTAAGTATTTACGATACCTTATATTTATGAATGAGCAAACATATTTTCTATTATTAGTATAACCCAAGTATTAAAGTGTTATCTCACATTTCCACCTTATTTGTTGCAAAAGCCTCTTACGACCCTATTCGTATATCCTCTCTTAAAGTTACTTTCCACTTTGTGTAACCCCTTGAATGAATGAAATCCTGCTTGAGTTGAGTCCCGACTAAAATCTCACGGTTTGGGCGACGCCTTCTTACCTTTAAATACCTTTAAAAGACTCTAAACGAGTATGCCAAGTAAGTGCTTTCATCGATTAAAACCCAATATACTAATAAAATTTAGTAAAGCGGACACGGAGAAACTAATTTCTTTATTTTATTACAGGTTAACCCTTGCTTTAGACATTTGCCCAGTAAATTTATCTAAAGGCCGGAAATATATACCCTAAAAGCTGCAGTTTCGGGGAATACTTTTGAGAGTCTAATGATTCTGTAAACTATATATATACGTGAATTTATAGAATAAAGCTATTCTTATCATTTGTTGCATACCTTATTCCAAATCTATATTTGCAGAGGCCCCTTACACTTTAATAAAGGAAAGGGCTGCCTATAAGATAAATTCCTAAAAATACTTCAATGTTATATGCTATTTCAGATACATTTCCCAATATTCAGGTGTATAATTCAGTACAAACAATAGTTACTTCCAATAATCCAAAAGGGTTCTCTTCTATTATTTCTCTATAACATTTTCTAGTAATACCCGGGTCTAAGCAGGATTCCTAATAAATACATTTTTATCTTCTAAAATAGACGCAATATACTTAAACCAGCCCCTTGTTGGGAAATTGAGAACACTCTATTAGGTTACCCAATAAATTATATTGGGAACGTATTCTATCTTGACTTAAATATGTTACAAAATCATTCTATTAAAAATAATGTACCGCAGCCAAGTAGAACCTTTTACTAGTCAAGAAGTTTCCACGATACTTTTTAAGAAATGAGCCATAATTGCGAATTTTACACGAAATATTGTGCTAAGTCCTCCGAACAGAAGAATAGAAGAGAGATACAAGGTACTCTTTTTTTTTATGGAAATTCCCGACTTTCTAAGTCAATCAGAGTTATATACGTTGTAGATACATGATCTATATCTCCACATTTTCTCTTGTCAAAACTTCCAGACAATAATAAAGAGAAAGCACCCACTCTTGTTATAGGCGCGAAAAGGGTTTTAATTTTAGTTAAAGGCTAGCCAAGAGACATCCTCGGTTTTTCTTGTTTTTTACGAAAGCGAGATAATTTGAAAGATTTGTATGAATTATCGGGGGTTAGGCCTCTCCTAGATAGGAGTAGCTTTCTATAGTAACCCTAAATTCTTTTTTACCTTGAGGGGTACTTCTTCGAGAATTTAGCAAGGACTTTAGTCCGAATCATCAATTCTTAATATTACACTGCGGGTATAGACCCTTCCCCCTTTCTTACTACTATGAATTCGACTTGTGTTGGTGCTGTTTTAGCTTCTTTATTTCTATATAAGATGATAAGGTGCAACGTTTATACTAAAGATTCTGTCAAGAGGCACATAAAAAAGCATTTCTAAGCCATAAAAGCTGAGCCCCCTTTTCTAATCTAAGAATTTCTTTAGTCCGGCCTGGTTGTTAAGCCTATACTTCTAGCTACTATAGTGAGTAGGAAACTCTTGCTAAACAAAAGTTTTTACAATTCCTTTACAAAAGTTAGAGAATTTTTCTATTATCTATTTGTGTTATTTCCTCACTATCGTCATCGTCGTTTCAAGCAGCAACAGCCTTCCTAAGCCTTGGATAGATATGGATTTGCAGGAGTTCTCCATATCGGGTTTGGTTGACATAGATGTTTAGAGTCAATTTTTAATTAACAACTCGCTAGGAATCTGTCATATATTTTAGTTATTAGGAAAGTGTCCCCTAATATACAGGACCCTACTCAAAAAAACAAAGAAAGGAGAAACCTTCATGCAAAGCAAACAACTTATAAAAATAGGTGGTATAAAACAAGCATTTCCGCATAACACAAGTAATAAACCCGGAGACACTCGTGGGTTTAAGTCTACTTATCAATACTGTACAATAAGTCAATATATATATTACGTTGAATTGTTGCTTTTAAGTTACAGTCATAAAAGGAAATCCCTAGAGTTTAAGAACTTAATAAACCCCTGAAAAGTCTAAAGCCTGTTAATTTTCTAATTCTGAGATACCTATCTAAAAAAAGTATCCACATTTCTTTGTTTTATTGTTAGTATGGGTGGGTAGAAGAAGTTTGTTAAGCAGCGATCTACATTATGAAAATGAGGGTATATAAAAGCGATATTTTGTAATCAAAAAGGGCTCTACTAACTTTAATATAATAGCTTTCCTTAGTTGGAACCTAAAGCAGAAACGAGAGACACCTGCTTATATACAATAAAATGAAGTAGGACTAGCAGGGAGTTCTTTAAGGCTTGAAACTAAAAAGCAAATATATATTAGGTTTTTTGGGGTTTTTGGTCAAAGAGTATATGCAAACTGCAAGGAATTCTTTAGTACTTCATTTCTAGAGTTTATAAGGCATACAAGGTTTGTAAGTTCTGTGTTAACAAATCCAAGAAAATGCTCCCTTTTTAACTCGGTCATAAATATAGGTACCCTTTACTAAGGTTTACTACTTTTTCATAAGAAATAATTTAAGCGAAGACTTCCTTTATAAGGTGCATTCTTACTTGTTCATAGTAAGCATTCATTCAATTATGACAGTGCTATTGTACAGAGTTTTTGCAGTGACAGGGTGCTCTAATAAAGAGGGTTTAAATATAGGACTGTTGCTTCTTTTAAAGGGTTGTTTATACCCAAAGATGACATTTGTTCATTAACTAAAAGTATTTTTACAATTAAAATTTGAAGAGAAGGAGCCCTTTAATTAAGTGAGTCCATTTGAATTTATGTGCACTAGGGGAAAAACCTATACCTATTTTCAAACTTATACAGGGTACTAGAAGACTTGGTTGAAGGCAAGACTTTTATTTATTTTTATGGGATCTCTTAGCTTTTCCTATATATAAGTTTTGGACGCTATGCTTTTTAATTTCGCAAAGTAATATACGATCTTTCGCTGTTAGTCATTTTCAGTTTTCGGGCTTAGCTAGCGTCTCTTACTTCTTCAGATCGAGGGGTTAGAGCCTCACGTTGTATTTGGTTAGCTAGTTTATTTTACTCGTGTAGTATAAGTACTGGATTTTAAACAATGAGGCTGCTCCTAAAGAAGTCAGGTAAGCGCAGTAACCTCAGAAGATAATGAATAAATTGCTGAACTCTCATGATCTTCCTTTCTCTTTTTATAGGACACCTTTTGACTGACGCCGGTGTTTGTTTCTCATTCGTAGAAGAAGAAAACCCTCTTAGAAGAGGAGATCTAGTAGGAATGAAAGAAGTATGAAGAGAAAGTTTGTTGCTAGTATGAGATACAGTTTTGGTAGGGTAATAGAAAATTGCTTCTGTACAAGACCAGATAGGACCTTGTTAGAACCAATAGGAGAGGCCTTTTTAGATGACTCGCCCATCTGAGACCTCACATTTCGCTCAAGCTTTCCAAGTCGGAAAGGGTCTTAATTCTCTGTTCATTTTGCTATTTATCAGTATTTTTAGATGTTGAGTATCATGAGTCGGATGATTAGAGATTATAGCACTCAATTTTGTATTAAAGTGAGTCTAATCTTTTCTTTTTGTAATTTTGTAGCTCTCGCGTATATACCTATTTTAGAATTAGTAAGGGTTGCATGCAGAATTCTCTATACAATTTTAGAACTAAGAGGAGACTTAGTATTAGTCAATTCTGGGAATATAGTCAGTAGATGTAGAACCTAGAGTAAAAGCATCCTGTCCGGTCTTTTGAATACCAAGACAGTTTCAATCTACAGCAAGGAGGTACCTTAACTATAAAGACTCTCTACTTCTAGTGTATATACTATCTAGAACTCTCTATTCCTATTAAGTTAAGTCAGGTAATACAAGGGCAAATAGTCAAGTTTTATTCTTTTTGCTATAAAGCTGGACTACTTTTTCGCGAATTGAGGACCGATCCTATAAAGAAAATGGGTCTTATTGATTTTACAGTAGTCGAAATCTGAACAACCATTTCAGGGCTTTCCCTTCATAAAGCTTAGATTTAGGGTCCATTTTCTGAGTAAATTATTAGGATTCTACTCGCTTCCGGCTAACAAATTCGCTTTATGTCAATGAGCTATACGCTTAGTTATATAAACTGGACCTAATTCTTTATCCATTATCTAAGTTTAAATATAAAAAAACTACATTTATTTTACTTAAATTAGAGCAAGGTATATAGTTTTCCTTCTTTTACTCTTGATAAGAAAAGGATTCGACCCATACAATAAAGGGGGTATATAATTATGAGTATAAGAATAGAATTCAAGTCTCCTCTTATGAAACTTACTAAACCTATAAAACTACACGCGCAAAAAGTAGAAAATATTTATTTAGACTTTAATAACCAAGTTTCTTTAAATACAAGGTATGCCTAATTCTCTATTAGTTTTTTTCCTACTTGAATCACTTAAGTAATGATGCTGTTATATCTTCTTATTTTTTTAGTTAATTGAGGTCAATTTTATTCTAATTGTTTTTTCTTAGGGGGAGCACCAAGCATATAAATTTATATACAATTTATATACTAAGGGTTCAATCCTTTTTTTAGGAAAAAGAGTTTACTAAATTAATAAATATATAATTTTAAGTCAAGAAACTCCGGTTTTATCGTAATTTATTGGGCTCGAAAGATAAAAAGAGGCCTTTTGAGGTGCTAAATAATATAGTGTAAAAGTCCGTTTACTGAATAACAAAACTTATAAATTTTATACCGATACGGACACAGAAATCTAAAAGAATCCTTATAGGATAGGTCCAGGGAATGTATACTCTCATAACCGAAATATCAATCAAACCAGGTTTCTAGCCAAAAGTAAACGTGCAGACTATATAACAGACATAAACAAACGGATCTGTACGCTATATCGGTTAGTGTATGTAAATAAGATTCCACTTATTCCTTATTTTTAATAAGAGCAGAGCCTAAACTCTAGTCAATGAATAAATTTCCTAAAAAGGAGGGACTCGGATAGAAGAACTAGATTTTTTAAGGTACCTTGTTAAGGGCTTTTTCATTTGATACTGTGCCACATTATAAAGAGAGATAAACAGTTTTCTGTAAATGTAAGGAGATCCCTAAGGTATTCTGCCAATTAAAGCAGTAAATTAAACTTCTTGTAATTTGAGGAGTATCTTAAGAAACGCCGGGCCCTGGGATTGGGTCTCCATTAGGACTCACAAAGATTTAAATCCGTATTTCGCGCTATATACCGGACGTAAAAGGTGTTAGTCAAGAGATATCCCTAGAGTTCATATTTTAATGAGAGTGGGGGCATAAATTGAAAAAGTATCCTTTGTTTATTTATTGTTAAGAGGGGTTGTTTCTCTTTATAAAATACTAGGATTCGCGCTTTAGTTGCCTTTATCTGGTGTTCACCTTTTATCCTATATAGAAGGTAGCCGTACGGGAACCGGGGCTGGATTGAATCAAGATCAAATTGCGTACATGTTGTTCCTAGGATGGTTGGCATGACTGGTAAAGTTCCAGTTAGCGAGTTCGATTCTCGCTTTTTCTGTGATTTTCCTCTGTTTCAAGTCTCCAATTCCGGATAATAAGGAAATGACTGCTTTAGCAGTAATTACTCACTGATTTAGGTCATTTTAATGACAGGTTTTCTTGTTGAACAAGGTAGAGCTCTTAAGAAGAAACAAGGTATGCAAGCTATGAATAAGCTACAGAATCTACTAGCTATGAGTCAGAGACAGATACAGCAGATAGAGAGTCCTCGGAATCCATAACTTTCCTTTTTTATTTTACGTTATTTTAGTATTATTTAGTTTCATTACTTCAGTATAATAAACGGGTATCCTAGATAAGGCAGAAACCTTTTAATTTAGTCTTATATTTTCGATTTCTTGATAAATACAAAAGACCTGACAGCAGTATTGACAGTTATTAGTAAGAAATACCATACCTTAACCCCGAAATTCTACTAAATTAGTAATTAGATTTAGTTTCTAAATTCAAAACTAGTCAAAAAAGTAAGCTAAGAAGCCTAAGAATCTAGTTGAATTAGTATATATCGAGGTACATTACACCTCACCGATGGCGCATAGAAAAGCTTTTATGCAATAGACTAGCTGGAACAGTTATAAATATAAAAAATGTAATTTCTTGCCTCACCTGGTAAACCTGAACGAATTTTTATACACTTGTAGAACTCCAGGATACTCTAAAGGAAGGTTTTTCTTTTAACGGAATCGTATTGTACTCAACTACTGTATCTACTAAGAATCCAGGTTTTAACCTGTGAAATTCTTCTGTTTAAGAGTTTACTTCTAGGTCTTTTATCCCTACGCATCCTAATTGAATACTTACATAGTAGTTAAAGCGCTGTAGCAATTCTGCCTATTCTAATACATATAGTGTATTCTTAATTTAGGTATCGTCAGTTATAAGGAATGCCCTGTTAAACTGAGTCCATCAGTGGGGAAGCATGGCAAATATAGGTATAAGTTCCGATGTACAGATGAATATGCATGAAATCTTTTGATATGGGGCTATAACGACTCATTACCACTTATAGTACAGAGTCCTCTTAAGAATCGTTTTTAGTAAGCGCTCCTTCCGTATAGTAATAAAGAATTTATACTCGTAAGATAACTTAGATAATATCTACAAAAAATAGAGTAAGTACTAAGCAGTATATCTAATAGTTATATAATACTACCTCTTGCTATTATATAATCCGATATTTCTTGCGAGTATAGATTATTGGCTTTTTAGGTCTTTTCCATTCTACCTGATTATCAGAGGTACCAGGTGCTACTATAGGAATTTTTTGATATTGTACTAGTAATGCATTAAATCCACAAAGGGCCACTAAATTGCAAACTTTTTCGAATAAGATTTCTTTGTAAAGCTTGTCCAATAGACCTTTTTTAAGGAAAATCATGTCCGCCTGATATAATTGTTGAACTATTAAAAAATAATATGTAAATAAGCTAGACAAAGATAATTAAAAGTTAATCCTATATGATATCGAAATTCAAGGTCTTCTTATTAAGAGCTTTTAGCTTTCGAGTTGCGGGGGTAGGCTATGCTTGGCAGAATACAAAAAGATATCTATGGAAAATACGTCTAGCTAAAGGATTACCGCTATATAATATATAAGAAAAAGCTTGGAATTTCTTAGGCGTACAATATGAGTTGGCACTACCATTCCAAAAATTAGTATTAAACTTGAGGTTTACTTCCTTATTGGGTTTTAATTTATTAAGATTACTTTAAGAGAGCATTCCTTTTAATCTTCCCCTCTTTTTGGCTTGTGGAAATGCTCTACACCCTTTAATATCTAATTATTCAGCAGGCGCAGCTTTATTTAACCGAAAAGATCGCACCTTAGAAACTACCCTTCTACCGGAACTGTCCTAAAGCCAAATAAACAGGCGATCTATGAGCTATAACCTTGGTTTCTCTCTCAAAAAAAGCAGGGTGTCTAATTTAGAATTAGAAAAGCTCCAGTAATTTTCTGAATGAGAAAGCAAATTTATCAAAATTGTAAACCTAACTAGAACCCTGGGCATTCCTTATCAATGACAAGTAACTGATGACGGATCCATTCTTATGAAATTTGTGTAGTATTTCATATTTTATTTCTAATAAATAAAAAGAATATAGAGTACTTTATTGCATTTGACCCCATTCCTCTCCACTTAAAATTATAAGTAAATTTCGAATCAGTAATTGCTCACACTTTTTATTTTAAAGATTTCTATGTCTTTTCTTATAGATGATTCTTGCTTCAACGCTGACGCCTGATTTTTATTTAGTGAAGAAAGAGAAAACTACACAAAAGAAAACTTTTTGGTAAGCATTTTCGTGCAAAAGGAAGACTAAGTATATTTACAACAAGGTGTTAGAACACCAATGTATTTAAGCAAACTAAAGCCTATCTAATTTATCTTTATTAAGATACTCCGGGAATCCTAAGAATTTTTAGGTATATTTTAGATTCATATCTTTATTTTCTCACAGTGTTCCTCCAAATGTCTTTGTTATTAAAAGAATAAAGAGTCTAAATATTTCATATTATTGACCACGATTACGTTCAAGTTTTCCGTTTGCACAAGTATCGCTAATATAGAGCGACAGTTATTTAATCAAATTAAGGGTATCTAAGCTCCTAAAAAAGGAATCCCTTTAAGATTCGAAGCTCTGGTTTTCTTGTGTTACGTAAGGTAGGCAAAAATAAGATAAGGTGGAGCATATCCTAGTCTGCATTTAATTGTATAATTAGAGCACAAAGTACTCAATCAGAAAAATCGTCGTAAAAGCTCAATAAATTATAGGCAAACCTCGTGCATTACGAAGGAATTGGTTTCACTTCTTGCAAAAATCCTATGGGTTAATACCACAGAACCCAGGTGCCCTAAATAGACTCTGTTTACTTTTAGAATTCCCTAACCTGTCGAAAATTCTAATATAATTTTTCTTTATGTTAAGTAGTTCCAATAACGAAATAAAACTCTTCTCCACACGTTTTTTACTGGTGTCTTTAGTAATTTTTTCAGTTTTCTACACCTGAATTTGCAACCCAATCTCAGTATTCCAGTATAAGCTCGCGAGTGTAACACAATAAAAGGGCTCTTCACGGGATATCTAAATGTTAAAGAAAAGTTAGTACTTAACCCAGCTATTGGAGGATCAGAAAATTAGGTACCAAAGTTTGTTACAGGCTCAAAATAACTTATGATAGATATGCAATATTTAAACCTAAACTAACGAAATCCTTAGAATATTCTGTGTGTATAAATTTCAGAATACACCAAAAAAAGAAGCTTAGCTATTTAAATCCTCGCAAAACTATGCTCCTTTACTTTTAAATGGAGGTTCCTGTTTTAGAAGGAGTCAATTAATAGCCTGTGTTCTGGATTTTCTTACTTTGTTGTAAGCAAAAGAATCCTATTTTAGTATTCCTTAACTTGCTAACTTGAATTTATGATACAGCTTATGTATGAGCTTACACAGGACTCTCACTTTTGGTATATGCGGGAAAACCCAAATGCTTCATTCCCGGTACATTATTTTGGATAATGGATTCTATGTCTTAGGACTGAGATTCTCCTTGAGTTGAGAGTATAGATGGGTGTTCCAGATCCTTGTGAGATTCCGATTCCTAAGAAATTGCTAAGAGATAGGTTTAGGAACTCTATTAATCGTAACTTGTAGACTTTGGTTATTACCGTGAATTATCTTCCTTGTAACAATTAAGAGCACGAAAAGTGAAGATTAGAATCTCTTATATAGAAGAAACTTGGAAATCTATCGGCTAAGTTCCTGCATTAAGAATAGCTTATATTATATAAACGTGAATCTGAACTTCCATTGTCTTATAGATTCTCTAAGCCTTGATTAGTAGACGGAGAGTAGACGGAGAGTACATGAAAAGTTGTTACATCAACACTCGAATTAGGCTGTGTACGAGGGTTCTAACCAACCAGATATTCAAGTATTCACTTAAGTAGAGATTGTGAAGTATGTCCTCGGTTCGCATCCAATTTCTTCTATTTTATATGTATAGAATTTCATTTAGTAAATGTTTTCTTGTAAGAGTCTAACCCCGCTCACATAAGAAAGCTCTAGGAAAAGAAATGACCCTGATAGAATCTATCGTGGAATACCATTGCTTAAGAGACCTTTATCCGTTAGTTTAAACAATGGCAATTTGACAAGTAAAACATCGGTTCTAATTCTACTTTCTATTTGTGTATGGAAACCTTTCTTAGTTATTAAGAAGCTTTCTTTACATCTTGTACGAACCTGACCCATTCTTACTAAGATGACTAGATAGCTTTCTTCTTTATAGCATATCATTTGGTATCCTCAATTTGTATGTATTTAGTTACTTGGAATTTTTATCTTAAACATTGTCAATAGAATTTGGAGTGTATCCGGATCCCGAATCCATTCCTTGCAGAGATACATTACCACTTTGAAGTTAGCTGAATTCCGTTATCTTATTAGTTTCCGTTTCTTTGATCTGTCAAATTCCTTGTCCTTGTTGTGACTTCTAGAAGGATTAAGTAAACTGGCTACTTTACTTCTTAATCCATTCTACTCATGTGCGTGCAAGAGTCCACCTTCTTACTATACATTAGCTCTCTAAGATTGAATTTCCTGGTATTGGCACTTTGTTTAGTTAGTCTGTAAGTTTGATTCTAATCAGTAGTAGTTTAGTACATTCCCTTTCTTATGTATGATGAAGTTAATCTCTGTCAGGACGCGTCCAGAGCTACTTCTAATAAGAATTCATTTTGGTATTGTAGAGGTTGTGAGCTTTTTTATTAGTATTTTTTTATTAACCGGGTTTTACTAGCTTTAGTTTAAATTAGCCCTGGCATCAGAGCAGAAATTTTTATAAAAGAGTTTTTAGTGTTGCAGGGAGATCCCCTATAATGGGGCATAGATCTTAAAAAAGGCTTTGGATGCGGTGACAAGAGTTAATTAAGATTGCGCAAAAACCGCGGATTATGTAGAGAATCCCGTAGAGAAGCGAGTCAACCTTAAAAAATACAAGAATGCAGAACTCGGAACTGGGACAAGCGCCCTTTTAGACAGAGGCGAAATGGACTCTTAAAGCTACTAAACTTGAATGAATAGCTGGGAAATTTCTGAATAAAAGGTAAGGCTTAAATAAAAATAGAAATCCTGAAACTATAGCCGTGTAGATTTTAATATAATAAAAGGACTCGACCATACTTCTTAAAGTCAACCCAGAGTTACCCCTAATAACTGAATAAACTAAAAGGTTTCTAGAAAATACTACTTAAATGTAAAATGGAATTCCTTTTAAGTATTAGAATTCTCTATATTTTTTTAGCAACTAGTTTATAGATATTTGTAATCTTACATCAGGGCCTTATAGGAGACACTAACTACAGTAGAAAGCAGGGAACCACGCCTGTACTAGTAATCCTTAGACAAAAAGCTTCTACGGGTAACCCCGCATACTATTAAATATCAAAATACATCATAAATAACACGGAAAAGGAAAGCCTCTAATATTTATTACAATTTTTTTCCTAAATGAAAGCTCTAGGCCTTTTAAAGGTCTGGTTTAAAGTCCCTTTTATATACTCTTAATTTTACGGATCTCCGATATGATCTTTTGTTTGCTATATTACTTTGTCCTAAAGTCCTAAAACCTATCTATTATCATTAGTAGGAAAGATTTATAAGCCTCCTGTTTTGTTTTCTTCAATTACCAGATAAAATGAGTTGCAGAAGAAAGTCCCGTAACCAGATTCTTATTTTTTACTTATAATTAGGATTTCTATTTAATCAGGGAAGACGTTTTTAGAGGAATGCCTCAATTAAAATGAAGAATTTTCCGAGTACTCAAAGTCTAATAAAACTAGCAAAGAGCTAAGACAAGCGGGAGCCAATAAAGAAAGAAACTGGCCCCTGTCTGTATACATGAAAAGTACGTATGTGTCATATTTCATCTAAAGAACAAAAACTCTCAAAATTAGAACATCTAAGACTGAGGGATTACTTACTAAAAAAACTATTAGGATTCTTTTACTATAGAGAAACACAACAGAAACCCGAAGACTTTACTACAATGAAAATAAAAAGGATACCTCTCGTAGAACAGGAAATAGTGTTGATAATGAAATCTCTTGCCAATGCTTTATTCTTATGGACTCCTGTGGATTTATGAAACTCATGATATAAAAAAATGTTCCTTGATAAAAGAAAATAGTTCGTACTTTTTAAATACTAGCTTCTTGTAATGCCAAAGTAAATACTATGTTGTGAAATATTAGGGGACTCCATTGTCGACGGGTTTGTTATATGGTGTCTTTTTAGCAATCTAGTACGGGTCGGCTAGAACAGAAAGCACTTTCTAGAATACGATAGCTTGTATCTTCCTTCTAAGGTAAGGGCCCTGGTTTCTTTGTATTTTTTTAACTCCTTTGGATCAGAGACTTGGTCAGTGCTTTTAAAAGTACACCCTATGGGAAATCCTAATGCCATTGGTAAAAATTCTGCATTGTGCTCCTATAATCGCTTTCTCTAAGATCCTAATTCTTCTCGGTAATTGTAGTAACTTTACTTATCGACCCGAATTGCGTCTCGTAAGAGATCAGACTTTGCTTTGTTTTATACTAGGGTTAGTAGGGCTCGAACCTACAGCATAACCGTTATGAGCGGTACGTTTTAACCAATTAAACTATAAGCCCCTTTACCCCGGGTATCTTTTGGTAAAAAGCCAAAGTAAATTATATAAATTGCTACTTACAATTACATGCGTACTCGGACGAGTTCCTTTGACCTCAATTAAGAAATAAAGCGTACTTCCATCTGGCACTCTTGATTAATAAAATTTGTAAGTACAAAAGGAGTTCCACTTAGCTTAACTCAGTATTAGAGTATTCTCTTACATATTAGCCGGAGCTTTTAGCTCTAGACATCCCCTATATTTCTTTTCTAGAATCGGGACCTATCAGTAAGGAAAAATTGGAATGCTTTATAAAACGGATAACCCTGAAAATATAAAATTGACGTGTGTATAACTAACCCCCGGTATAATACTCAAAAATGAATTTTTGTTTTGAGCACTACTAAACTCAGGAAACTAAAAAGCTTTATATATCTTTTTGTAAAATAGGAGCTCTTTAATCCGAAGCATAGGTAATTCAAACTACAATAGAAACGAAACTCTAATAAAGTTATGCTTTAATACACTTCTTCGATTTTATAACTAAAGCTTAGTGGACTTCTATATAATAAGGCTCCCACTATAAAAGGTTACCTATAGAGAAAGTGTATTAGTATAATTACATGGTGCCGAGTCCCTATCAGAAAGGTTTCATCAATTATTGTATTCATTTGACAGAGTATCGAGATACTCAGAAAGTGGGTTAATAGGTACAGAGATCCTAGTTGATTTGACTATAAACTACCCTCGGTTTGTGCTAAATTAAATAAATGAGAAAAAAACCATACATAAGTCTGTATTACAACGCATTATCGGGTCCCTTAAAAGGGGATGTAGCACTGGGCCGCTTTATACTTAGTAGATTTCTAGAGTCTAACTTTCACCCCTTATATTAATTATACCTGGAGGGAATATCTTTATTTCTTACAAGACTGGGTTATTATAGGTCTAAAAAGCAAAGAAAGTTTTAATATATTCTGACTTCTCTGGATTCCCTTATTTTCTAACAGTATACTTTCGCTTAATTGTAAGCACTTATTGCTGGAATACTAATCACAAACTTTATTCATATGGGTTTTCTTCTCTTATAATATATTTATTGTAAGAATTGCAATCTTAGAACCTTTCTAAAACAATTACCGAAGATGAATGAAAGTAGTGTCAGTAGTAATAAACCCTCGATGGCTTTTATGGAACTTGTTTGATTGGAAGAGCACTGGCTAGTCTTTTTTAACACTAGTAATAGGTTGATATAAGCTTTTTCCTATGTTACATCAGAGTTGAAAAACTTTTTTGCGTATCGATAAAAACTAACCTTAGTTGAATTTGAAACGCACCATAATAAACCTCTAAGTCAAGTTTACGCATGTTACCAAATAAGATATTTGTAGAGACTCCACTTGGTAGATAGTTTATTTCCGTAATTTCCTAACTTTCGAGCAAGTACTTGATATCGGGATACTAAAGATCCCTCATATTAACTAAGGGATTCTATAACTATAAGCGATACCTTCTGTAAGATTTGAGGCTTGTAAGCAGGGTCCATAGGGGCTCGGCTTCAATATAAGGAAATTTTTGGTTCTACAAATTCCGATAACAGGGTATTTTAAACATCGACGGAAGTAGAATCTAAGGTCTTTATTAGATGCGGTCTAAAATATATCATAATTTAAAGGTCTCCACTTTGTAGGTAATTGTAAAACTTACTCTACCTTTTTTAACTTTAAAACTATAGAATACTGGAAATTTATATAGGGACCCTCTATTTAAGCAATCTTATAACTAGGTTAGTTTGCTTTGCCGCTTCGTAAAGTTAAGATTCTGAATGTAACAAATTTTATGTTAGAAAGGAGGACTCCTTATTCTGTTTTGTGTGTATAAGAAAAAACTCCCTGTCTCTAAAGATTAAGACCTCGTTATTTGTTTCTGTAAGTTTGTAATCTATTTTTTCTCTTTTTCTCTAAGATGTCTGCTCATTCAAATTCAAAGGATATCATTAATATTTTCGAAAGCAATACATGATTGTAATTATTAGTAAAGTATTTCACTATAGAAAGTAAACTTACATTGCTTTGTAAGATGATAAGAAATATCTAAAGTAACTAACCAAACTGCATTTGCCTTACTTTTCACAAAATATCAGGAACAGAGGCGGGCAATATCAAACAATTTAAAAAGAATATTTCATAAACCTAGAATACAAGGAACTCCTATAATAAACTAATACTATGAATTTCATTAAATTATAGTTGAAAAAGGGTCTGTGCTATAAATGTTTTATCCCTAGGTTTAGCATACTCTTAAAAACAACCCCGGGTATTACTTAAAGTCAAATACTGAACAATTAAGGATTCATATAAAAGAGTTCTAAACAAAAGTTCAAATTCCGTTTTATATAAAAAAAGTAGAGTCTATCTAGCTCTGAAGTAACCTTAAATAACTATTTTCTAGCTTTAGTATGTTATAAGCCGGATTACGGGATCCTTTTCTTTCTAGAGGCACCTCCTTTCAGGTAACTGAGTGTTGAGTTCCGGTATGAGTTCTCGGCCTGCCCCTTTTTGAGGAAACTCAATTTTATCTTAAAAGTCTACGAGGAATTTCATTTTCCATATTACTCTTGGCTGAGTAACCCTCTTCTCAATTAAGTCATAAATTCAATAACTTCTATTTTTTATTTACTTCGACTCTCTGTAGTAGAGTGCGAGTAATGCTGCAGTTTACTGAGCTATAATATACATGGACGAACTGGTAAACCTAAGACACAATGGGATTTCCCTTTTTTATATAAATATAGTCAGAGATTTTTGGATACAACTTTTAGACTCCTGTAGAACTATGACCTTATTGCCTGTAACAATACTAGTTAAAGTTTGTCGTTTAAGAGGCTGCTTTGCCTGTCTTTATAGTTTATAAGGAAAAAGCCCAATCTTGCTTATAGATCCTATCAAGTATAAAACCCTGCTTTGTTTTATGGCTACTGCTTTTCCCAATGGTTAGGCCTCAATTTATGTACGAATTAGGCTACTGGACAGTGCTGCTTCTTTAGTGTAAAAGCACACTCTCGATTAACGAGTGCCCGGTCTTTTTCTAGAGTTTAAAACTAGGACTGGAATAAAAAGAAAGAATCCTGCTTTTGACTGGGAGATCTAAGATTAAGAGCAGTTAACTAAAAAAAGAGCAAACTCTTCGAGCTATCTTAACTACTTGTTGCCAGTTGGGATTTATATAGTAACTGGGGGCACGAAGAGGTAACTTTTAGGAGATTCCTTCCCTGTCTAAAGGATTTATGCTGGCATTTTGCTTAAAGTCTGAATTTGTGCATGAGAAAGACAATAAGAAGGAGAGTCACATTACCAAGTAATTTTAGAGTACCCCATAGAAAGAAGAATTTCTTATTTAGCTCTTAGACTTTCGTTATCCAACGGGTTTGTTTAGTACATAACTCTCCCACAGCCCTCGTTAGACAAATAAAAAACATGAGTTAATCCGGGGTGCATAACATAAGAGGGTTCAAGGAGCTATTACTACAAGGGGTTCTCTTATCTAAAATTTCTGGTATATAGTAAAGGTAGAGTAAGCCAGGAAAGTTATAATATTAACACTGTTTAAAAGCAGGAGCTCTCTTTTGACCCAACTAGACAAAGTCCAGCAAAGTAAGGTGAAATCCCAATTATCAAGATAAGATATACCGCAGTATTGGCGAAAGTCGTAAGCGAGTCTCCTTGTTTTATAAAAATTCATCTAAAAAGTGACTATACTAAGTAGGATCTCTGAGAGGGTTTCCTATATCATAGTAGCACAGAGGGCCTCTTTGCGGAAAGTTTAACTGTAAATTTAAGTATGACTAAGTTTAAGAGCGTCCCCAAAGCCTGAGTTTTCCTTTATTCAGGAGTCAAAGCTTCTTGTGTACGGGTGTCTTAGAATCTAAAATCTCTAACTAGGTTTAGCCTTTAACTTTATATTTGTTTTTACAAGTATATAATCCTAAATTAAGGAAAAGTTACTTTATACTTTAAAATGCTATTTATTAGCAAAGCAAGAGACGCCATTTATAGTATAACTTATCAAGATCATGACAACGGACAACTTAAGGACCAGGATCCTAAGGATAAAATTCTAGATAAAAAGCCGAAAATGCAAAACCTTCTATGAATGCGTGTGAAACGCTAACAAGGGTCCTAGAGGTTCCAGTCTATAAAAATTGACTTTTTGATTTCAGTTTCAGTCCGAGAGCAGGAACGCGTCTTTTTTTCTAATCAAAGTGATTAAACTTTGGAAAGGGACCTCTCTGGGAAACACTTGCTTGGTTACTCTTTTTGATCCTCTGAATAGAAAGCAGAAACATTCTTATTTGCTGTTTTGTTTATGTACATCCCGGGTTAAGGGATTCCGGGGGCCTCGTATCTATAACAGAGGCTAATAAATTTATTAAAAGCACTCAGGTTTCATAGGGCCCGTTTCTAAGCAACGTGAAATACTAAAAATAGGATCTCTTGACTAAGAAGGTATAAAAAGACTAGGACTAGCTATTGGATTGGCAATTGTAAGAGCTTCCTGAGAGAGACTTAACTTATTTCATATAGTCAGGAGTCTTTTTTATAGAATAGAGTTCTGTTTGATAACTCCTGATTTTAGCATCAAATATAAAGTCCCTTTTTGAATCTAGGACCCCTCCCGCTTAATAGCCAACGAAATCTGCACCATATTTAATAGTTAAACCGCCTAGTCTAATATTATAAGAAAATTACTCATAGTTTATTTGACCCTTGGTATACCCGATCTAAAAAGAGGAGACTGTCGCAACCAATAAGGAGGAGGCCCAGGTTCGTGCCATAAAAGCTCAAATAGTCTTTCTTTATGGATTTGCAGATATTAGAATGCCCTGGATAGCAAAGTAGACTAAGAAAAAAGTAAACTAAATGCAATCCAAAAACTTTTCAAAAAGTTTATTTTAACATCAACGAAGTAATCATCAAACAATTTTTGGTAGTTTAACCGCTATTATGCTTTCTCACACTACTAATACTAATTTAATAGAGAGAACAAAATTAAGAGTTTTGTCTCGTTGTATTTAACAAGGGCTTTTACCACTAGCGGCTACTTAATTAAGAGATTAAAAATGAATAAACTCCTATTCGGATTAATCCTCTAAAAGAGTTTAGTTCTTTTTTAAAGGGGGCAAACCCCGACTGTTTTAAGAAAAGTGTATTAATCTTATGCTTATGAGGAGATACTCATGCGCTCAAAAGCTTTTCAAAGGCCCCTAGCCTAGAATCCATCAGCACAGGAAAATGGTAAGCCTTCCCCTACCTGATAATAAGATTTATACTATGCTCCAATTTCTTTTAATAGAAACCAAAGCTCCTAGATATGTACTCTAGTAATGGAAAATCCTATACTACCAGGTTTACTGGGGAAGCTCATGGATCCATAGGGCTTGAATACAAGCGTAGGTCTTATATGCTTACTCGGATAAGGGTACAAAAGATATATAAAAAACTCTAGGCGGGTTGCGGGGCTAGCTTGAACATAAACCTACGGTATCGTTGGGAGAATAATAAAACTCACTCGACTAACTGCAACTGGCCAAAAAGAAAGGACCCACCGATAGAAGTAAGGAGCCGCCTACTAAAACGAAGTAGTATATTATACCAATACAAAATTGACTATAAACGGAGCAAGATCCTGACAAATATAGACACCCTTTTGGGGGTCAAGTATACTACAAGAAAAGTACCAAATTTAAAGAATTTCTTATATAATAAGGGATGTAATCCCCTTAGCGGACATCCATAATGCAGTCTTGTAGTTATATAAATTGCGAAAGCAGAAGGATTCGAGATAACAAAACTCGTTTGAAAGAACACCCAATTAAAGCTTCCTTTTAAGCACCTATTAAAGGTAAAAAGAGAAGTTCGGCTCTGTACGGTACGAGGGACCTCTAACTTTCAAATTAACATTGAAAACCCCACTAAAGTAAAGGAGGTCTCCCCTAGGCAATTTAGCGTTTGTGTAGGAAAAAGTTTATTTTCGGGGAATACTCTATTTAATAGACCAAAGATATAGGCAAATGCTATAACATTTACCAATAGAGATCCTTAATTTAATGGAGAAGTTAAATCTTTATAGTATTTATAGTACATAAAGAGGACCCGTTGGTAATGTATAAGGGAAAACGACTTCCCATTTACGTGCTCAGTCTATCTACACCTAGGCTTGATCGAGATCCCAGATCTCTAACTAATGCACAAAGCAGCTAGACTCTATAAGGGTCCTTTTGGTGGAAGGCGGGTATACCTAAGATTTCTATTACCCTGGTTATTAACTCTGAATAAATACTTTGCTATTTTATTTAAAAGAGCAAGCATAAAGCTTGGTACTAATATAATTCGCCAATACTAATTCTTATAGAATGTTGTAGAAGACTTGGCTATGCTCTCCCTTTCCAAATTGTTTTACCTCTCTTTTTAAAAAAAGAAGCTTCATGGTTACTAAGGTAAACTAATTTCTTTATATACAAAAAGTTCACCTAATTCTATAGAGTTTGATATATAATAGTAACCCCCTACTTTCCCCTGGTCATAAAAAGAGGGATAGCATCTAACGAAAGACATTTCTTATACTCAACTACGTTCCGGAGTTCTTTTCGAATTTTAAAAGAACTTCTTGATTCCCTTTAAATTACAGAGTAAGTTCTACTTTTACAAACTCAAATTAATGCGGCCTGGCATTGCTTCTGCATTCATTTATATACCAAAGTTTAAAAGAAATTCTTACTCACTCATGACGCAGAATAAAGAACTCTGTACCCAGGAATTTTTATTGAAGTAATAAGTAACATAAGACCCTAGCGCACCTTATAAAGGGGTTTTCAAAAAAGTAACAGGTACATATCAAGAAAATATCGCTCTATAAATCCAGAATTGGCTTTACCCAAAAGAAAAGGAACCTTGTAAAGACTATAAAATGTGCAGGTAGGAATCTGAGATGTTTATAATCTTGGGTTTATAAGAAACTAGTAAATCAATCTCTCAAATTACAATTCATAATACAAACCTTCAGGAGTCTACCACTAAAAAGATTAAGAGATTTCTTCTATATATAAAGGAAATATCACATGTAGTTAAAAGCAGCAGAGCTTGCACTAAAGGTTTAGCCCTAACAAAACACGTAGAGTAGGGGTATTAGACAATAATTTTACCCCTACTACTAAAGGACTTCTATTTTTAAATTATGCCTTCTATTCTTTAGGAAAGCCTCAAAAGGGTTTTATTATAAACCTATTCTAGAGAATAACTGTACTTAATCCTAGATTTAATATATAGCTGCCTTTGACTTTCTTGATAAACCCTTTTTATATCTATGGTTGTCTACTTACGCAATTAAAAAGTATATTCCAAGCACGGTAAAGAGTGTCTGATAATTTAAGGAAGTCCCGCTTCTGAACTATATTTGGTACGAACAAAAAGCTGGTAAGTAAAAAGTAGGAGTAGGCCCTTCTTTATGGATTTTGTAATTACATGCTGTTGGAAAGTAATTGTGAATATAAGAAATCCAGCGGAGGGCCCGCTCTTTACTAAATGGGTGTTCCCATCTTGCTATAAAGTTAGTTTGAAGTTAGACTTGCACTATTAATAGATTTTGACACGATATTCCTGAATTATAAAGAACTCATCATTACAACCGTTAGTAAAGGATCCCCTTAAGCTTGTGAGAGAAAGCGTTGTAAATAATAACTGGAGCTAAATCCTAGTTGTGACTAATAATTCTAAAACAAGATGACATAAGGGCTTTTCGTAATCAACAATGCCTTTTATTGACCCCTCCCCTTGTGTATGAGTATGAGAATCCTACATTTCCCAGAATTTACTGAAGTTTTAATTAATAAAAAGGAGGAACTTTCTATGCTAAATATAAGATCTACTCCAATACCAAACCATTCTTAAAAGCATTCCTTTGGTAACCTCTATCAATACATAAGTCAAACCCCAGTACTCTTTTTATAAGTCCAATCCTCCTTTCGTTGTGCTTCCAAGTAATTTGTTAATTTTAGGAGTTTGTAACAATAAAGTGCTCTTTAGTTCTACGCTTATTTCAAGTTGAAAGTAATATTATTCTAAAATTAGAGTCCTCCTTTAAAGATTTGCAAGATTCAGGTCCCCTAGAATGTCCTTGTACGCTGCCACTAGTAATCTTTTCTTACAGGGGATCCCCTAAAAAGAATGTTATTTAGTTCAATTTCTGCTGGATATGGCCTTACTATAACTTATTATAAGCGTTTCTTTTTCATGCACATAAGTCCTTTATGGAACTAAGTAATTGCCTTGAATTCTACTTGACACTATTGGTAAATGCTATATAATCTTTTACTGGAAAGTGGGTAAGATATATTGCTTTTTCGAGCCCTTTAAGGTAGTTTTTTAGTATACTGTCAAAAGTCTTAGAATTACTGCTTATCTCTTGAGTGTAATTGTAGGTATACGTACGTTAATGAGAAGTGTGGAACATTTTTTCCCCATAAAGGCATCCGTTTCGGGATTCTATTATTAGATTTCCTATAGAAGTACAACTAGTTTTTTGGATACTATCGGAGCAAGCGGGCCGATTTATGACAACTGGTAAGTAGAGTTTTATATTATATGGTGTATCTATGTTATCAAGTTATTTCTTAGTAGGTTTTTTAATATCTCTATTAGCTTTTTATATTTGTATGCAAGTAGGGTTTCGAGGTCTTCTAGTTCAACAAGGTGATTGCTATAGTAATATCCGTATTAAGTGGGACGCGGAATAGATTTTATTTCTATCTAAGTTTTAGGCGAAGTTACTCAAAAAGTTATATCAAATTTCTTTGTAGTTGAAGTAAAGCTCCCGTTTTAGCAAAAATACGGATTTCAATTTTTGTATAGAACAAATTCTAGTACCAGTAAAACTTAGATCTTTTATATGCATTACTGAACATTGTGTCTGGTTAGTACTGACCTGCCTTTCC